>JAPYZO010005602.1:0-10083 GCA_030522905.1 Torymus flavipes | reverse complement strand
CTCTCTCCCTCTCTCTCTCTCTCTCTCTCTCTCTCTCTCTCTCTGCTGGCGTCGGCTGCTGCTTGTTCATGACACAACGTGTGCATGATCTCGCGCGGCAAGCTGTCGCTTTCCGCAACCGCCGTGCTCTTAGTTTTTCGCGTATGCGAGTGACATGCTATTTGCCGTGTCACAAAATATAACATAAATGTCACTTTATGAAATTGATGAAAACACATATTTAACATCTATTGTTCAAATAGTTGTCATTGGATCAACAGTACAAAATTCATAATCACATGGCTTTACCAAATAAAAAAGATTCTGTATTTATTCTAAAATTACCATTAAACTGTATATCTTTAATTAAAAAACATAAGTGTTAAATTAAGTGTCTTATTACTAACATGTAAAAGATTACTACGGTGCCCATAAGATCTAGTATCGTTATTGATTTAAATTACTATGTTTTTCTACTCTAATGACACTATCTTTAGTGGTGTACATTATTATTTTATAACTCAACATATTCATTAATGTATTTGGTATTACCTAAAAAATTAAATAGAATTATTAATAGATTTAATATTATACACAATTTCTTGATTCTTCTTTAAATATTGAACAACAGCTTCATTGAAGTTATCTGTTATTCTTTATTCTTTATCGTATAAAATTTCAGTTAAATGTATTAAAAGATTTCCAAGAGAACCTAATATTTTTGTTAGTATAGGTACTTGATTCACATAGGTACCTTAGTATACCTTTCTTAGAAATCATTAAATACATTTAAATAGAATTTTATACGATAAAGAATAAAGAATAAAAGGTAACTTCGATGAAGCTGATGTTCAATATTTAAAGAAGAATCAAGAAATTGCGTATAATATTAAATCTATTAACAATACTATTTAATTTTTTAAGTAATACCAAATACATTTATGACTATGTTGAGTTATAAAATAATAATATAAACCACCATAGACACATAATGCAACGCTTATGTTTTTTAGTTAAAGATATACAGTTTAATGGTCATTTTAGAATAAATACAGAACCTTTTTTATTTGGTAAATCCATGTGATTATGAATTTTGTACTGGTGATCCAATGATAACTATTCGAACAACAGATGTTAAATATGTGTTTTCATCAATTTTAGCATAAATTGACATTTATTTTATATTCTAACTAAAAATCCAGGTCGATTGACGTTTGAATAGGTACAGGATATTTTTTACTATTTTAGCCAAGCTCTATGATTTTTGTTTATGTTTATTCGAATGATCTAACAATTTTATTTGCTTATTCTAATGTTTAAATTGCAGATGAATCATATGAAACTAACCGGTATAATCGTAAGGTTTTTTTTGGAAAATTCAGGAAATTTCATGAAGAATGATATTTATTGGGAGTACATGAAAAATGCACCCCTGAGGAGTTATAAATCATTGAAAGTGGGCAAAAAAGGCTACAATTTCTGAAAATTTCGGAAAAAATTGGGTAGTATTAATATAGTATATTACGATACATGTGACTAAAATGCCTCTTTTTTGCACGGCGTAAGATTAAGGTATTGCACGGCCGTGCAATAAAGAGCCAGATAGTCACGAGTATCGTATAGAATTTTATAGCACTGCCTGCCTTTTTGCACCGTGAGGTTAGCGCGCGAGCGTAGCGAGTGTGATAAACACGGTGCAAAAAAGGACTACTTAGTCACAGATAGGCGTGACTAAAGTGCGGGCTTAGGTCACACCGTGCTATAAAGTTTATTTTAAAGTAATTAAGGTGGTTACGAAAAAAAAAAGTTTTGAGCAGGTGATTTGTCCGAGAACCGCCCATATGCGTAGGAAATACACTGAATTGCAATATTTTTATTTTAATATTCTGCAATCAAAGTCCAAATTAAAAAAAATATTGTCGAGGAGGATGTAAAAGGAGCTACTTCCATATAGATCTGAGGAGGGCGATTGTTGGATTAGACCACCGACCACAGACCGTTATCATTTTAATATAATAGCAGATTACTCAATTTTCTTTATTGAAGGGGATGCACGATCATGGACCACCGACCACAGACCACTGACCACCAACCACAGTCCGTTATCATTTTAATATATTATATAATAATAATAATAATAATAGAAGATATCATAGGAGATTAATCAATTTTATTTATTGGGGGAAAGAGCGACAAAAGACCACCGACCACAGATCACTGACCATCGACCACAGACCGTTATATATACCGTTAAAAAAATGAATGCTGAAAACAGTTGATATCTGCAGCCATCAGAAAGAAAACGAAGAAAACATTTACATTTTAAAATGATAAACCACTATGGCATGATTTGTTACGATTAATAATAAACTCAAAAGTCCCTATATGTCGAATGAGATATACGGGATTAGGTAGCACATACAATGAAACGCCAGACAAGTATAGATCTAGTTAAAACTGGTATTATTTGAAACGCTATCATGTTGACTCTAAAGCTTATGTGGATAGTAGTCGCTATTCTATTTATTCTATTTTATGATATAATACGATATCTCGACTGCAATAATAATAGTCCAAATCACGGGTACATTGCGCATAGTGCCTAGCTGACAATCTTATATCTTTTTTACTCACAAGTAAGTGTCGTCGCGTTCTTTGAGATTCATTAAGTCAAAGAATCGCTACTTGGCACCCTTATATTGCGTAAGAATCATTAATAACCTGTTTTGGAAAATCCTACTTATTATTAATATATAAGCCCCTAAAATTTTGACTTTCAAGTCATAAGACATGTCAAACTAATCGGAAATGCTAATATTAAAAAGAAATTATAATTTCCATAATAGGGACCAAGACCTTTTTTAAAATTTATGATCATTTGCTTTTGAGTGTTTTCTTTTGTTTTAAGTATACTTATACTGGACGGCGCTTGATGTCGAACATTACAGAGTCCCAATCAGTTAGTGACTTGTAACACAAACTAAGACATACGTAACCCACGCATGTTATTATTTCATCTAACATCCCTCTTGCAATTATTTCTATTTTTGTAATTGTATACAATTTAAATAGCTTTATTTTCTTCTAAATGGCTTGTAGTTAGGATACGCTTATATATATACGTACGCCCACCCATGCACACATATTTTAACTCATATGCCTGCTCTTACACACATGCCAGATTTTCGATACTCAACTGACAATTATTTCATAGATTAGAATTAGTAAATTATTGAGTGTATGTTTTGTTAGATCATAGCACAATTTGCATGTTACGTATTATATTCTAGTACAGTACGTAACTAAGGAGGTCTTGAAGGATAAACTTTGAGTCGAAAATCATCTAAAAAATATTTAAAACTGAAATTCTTTATAGATATTAATTATATTTTACTCAGAGATATTGCTTTGGCCCATAAGTGCATGAATTTAAAGTAATTTAGGCCATGTCCGACGAAGGTCAATGAAATATTGGCTTCAGAAAGTTACATTAAAACCAAAATCTTAGAAATTCAATATCTTTGAGTAAAATAAGTCTAGAGATTATGTCTTGGACGATTTTATTTTAAAATATGCCGAGTTTTATTATATAATGGGAATATATAAATGATTTTATTTCAAAATGTTTTTTCAGGTCACATTAGCCTTAAAGATTTATCCTGTAAGACCACCTAAAATTAAAAAATTTTAAATATTAGAACATGGCTCCAAGTATCTATTACAAATAATACTGAATTAAAAATATAAGTCTTAATGAAACTTGCTATTTTCATTTAAAAGTTATATTAAAAAACCGCAACCAGGAATAAATTAAAATTGCTGTTTCTAAAAATACTCGAAAATTTTATTATTTCGCTCAAATAGTAACAGATACTTGTATGATATCGACGGCTTTTGAAGGAGATTACATGATATATATCAATGACATACTTAAAAATTATTAGGTAGCTGTACATTTGTTTTTATAAGAAATTCATATTTAGATTAACGACAATACTTACTTTTGAGCAATTTAATTAAATGTCTAGCATTATTTTTGGTAAAAAATTTCATTAACAAACATGAATTAACCTTTAAATTTTATGCAAGTTTATGAAAATCGCAATAAACAGTGAAAAACTTGAAAAATATTTGGCATTTGATTTTTTCCTGGAGAATTCATGGTCGTACCAAGGTACGACTACCTAGACTTGGAGACTATGTCGCCGCTTAACTAACCACTCACTCATTATTTCTTTTTATAATTTACTAGCCTCTTTTTCTGTTTTCTCGGGTCTATGATGGATATGTTTCGCACAACAGGCAGCCGCCCCAGCGCCAACGGAACGCACTCTTGTGGGGACAGCGTTCATCCTTGGGGGAAGCTGCGACTCTACCGAATCACCATACTACCTCGGCGACCATTCCCAGCGTTCGGAGAACGCACTCGACGCTCTGCTAGATGAGCTGCAAACCTTTAGTCGACCAGCTTCACAACTTTCGCAGACTTCAAGCACCTCAGCGCAGCCGGCAATCTATCTAGGGGAACAAGGGCGTTCAAAGAGCCATCTCTCCGCGCCTGCTGGTCGCGCGCCTAATATTGTTGAGATCGGTCGCAAAGGCAGCATTGATTCTCCCTGCTCTAATGTTCTGACACCCAGTCTGTCAAGTACATTACACCGGCTACACTCGTACGAATCAAGCTCCAAGGCCGATACTTCGCCGGTCTTGGAGGCACAGGTTCCGCCCTGCTCCTCCGGCCATAGCGATCGGAATAACTCGAATTTAACAGATATGTTATTAATACCACCGAAACCGCCGATTCCTGAGCGTAATGCCGAGCTGCTGCAGATGGTAAGCACGCGGCGTGTTCCGCCGCCCCCACCACCTCGTACTAGCTCGCGCTCGCCAATGGCTAGCCCAACAAGCCCGCAGCTTCCACCGCGTAACCCATGCGGTCCTACAACATTGCGCAGGGGTGCACCCCTCATCAAAGCATTTTCTGACAGCAACCACAAGCCTAATAGTAATTCACAAGCCCCAATAACTTCCCTCAACAACATCACCTCCATTAGTAACTCCAGCTCTTGTGAGAGCGTCAACTCGCAGGAGGGCCTACAGAGCAAAAAAGAGCGGCAGGAGCAGCTAGAACACCGTCATCAGGAACTTCTGCGCAAACAGAAGGCTTTGCAAGAGCAGTACGCGAGGTTGCAGCAGTTACAACGCAATGCTTCGGGCTGCACGGCAACTGTTTCAACAACGATGCCAGACATTCTCAAAAAGACAGGTTCGGAAAGTAACATCTTGGCTAAGATGGGTCTAAGCCTCACTACCAGTACAGCGTCTGGCTCACTTACAAGTCTTGTCAACAACAAGACCAACCAAATTTTTTTTGCTGGTCTGTCGCTGCAGCATACGAGCAGTGTGAACAAAGACGACTTGGCATGCGAAGCTGGCGACGAAGATTCCATCACCGCAACTAGTAATTCTGTTTCTATTATGTCCAGCGCTAAAGTCTACGAGACCGATATTCTGTGACACGAGACCGATATTCTGTGACCCAAGACCGACCCACATTTTTTCTATGCATATGCATCCGGTTTAGCTAAAAGCACTCGTTTATCACCGGCTGCTACACACCACATACTATATTCTATTTAACGACCGTATGCTCATATGCCATAAAGAGTGATTTAACATCCAATCGGCATCACGACTATTTGAATAAAAGCAGTATTATATGTTTATTAAATCATTACCTAAGTTAAATATCGATAGGAATGATAGAATTAAAGTGATAAAAGAAATCAGATAACTTTGCTGAAGAGTTTGAAATAAACTCGATTAAAAACTAGTATAATTAATTTTAAATATTAAAATTTAGTACTGTAATTATCTTAAATCATGTATTTCGATATAACAGTAATTGCATAAACAAGTAAATCATCATTTTTGTCTATTATATCCCAAAGCGTTGAAATAAATACGTTAAGTTTCTTTGTATGCATATAGGGTGACCGAAATGAAGCACCCCCCCCCCCCCCCGAACTCAGAAACTATTTATCTGAGATAAAAGTGACTTATACAAAAATTTTGGCATCCGAACGAGCTTTCTACCTATCATTCAAAACTCGACATTGAACTTGACCTTCAAGGATACCTAAAGGTCAGCTTGAAAATTCCAAATGGAACACCGTATTTTTGAGACCACAGTTGGAAAAAGGAAAAAATTTTACGTCCTTACACTATAATCAAAATTATATTTACTGTAAATTTTACACTATTTTTTATAAAAGGGCCCAAGATATAATTCATAGCCATACTATACTGAGAAATATTGCATTTTAAATTTTTTGGCATAAGGGAAACTTTTGGAGAAAACCACTCTATGGATTTTCAGAAACGAGGCTAAAATTACTAATTCAGTTATGGCACAAAGGAAAGAATATAATCTTTACGAAGGAATACAGTGGAGAGGGCTCTTGCACTAGTGCCCTGTGTATTATTATTACTATTGTTAATGAGTTAATAATAGTTTAAGTAATTAATTACAAATCTTTAATCCTTATCAAATATCATTCAAAATATTATTCATAAATATAATTCTCAAATATAATTCACTGATTTGATTACGAATTATTAATTAATTATTATTATTATTATTAGTTAACAATAATTTAATTAATTACAAATTATCAATTCATTTTATATATCATTTAGAATTATTTGAAACTGTTTCAAACTGTTTAAAACTTCTAAAATTATTTGAAGTCTCAAAATAAATTTTTATAACATTCAAAACCAAAAATTTTAATAATTATGTAGTATATAAATTTAAGGAAAAAATGGTTTTAATAATTTGAAAAAAATTGTTTTGACAGAAATGACGTTAATAATTATATTTCAAATTAAAACAATTACAATTCTATTCCTCCTATAGGAAGCTTTCTAATAGTAACATTTTAAGTTTGTTTAAATTGCTCTAGAAACATGATTAAAGGTGTGAGAAGTTTGAATTACATGATTTTAGAAAATGTCTATAAATGCGCGCGCGCACGTGTGTGTGTGTGTTTTTTTTGCGGAGGTTAGAAAAAATGCATTTACGCATACAAGATGTTATGTACTTGACCATTTCTGGCAATACCTAGTAAAACCCTCTGCTGTTGTTCTACAGCAGAGTCTCCCCCCGGCTGTAATTCCCCCCGCGGGAACCGCCTTTAGGTATTACTCGCGGAGGGCAATCGCAGCCTTTACGGCCCTCTACACCCCCTGGCCCTCTGTCAGACGGCTTCCTCTTCTTTCTTCTTCTCGCCTTATGGAGTTTAATCTGTCCACCGTCTCGGTGGCGAGACCAATCACAGCATCCCATCCTCTCTGTGAAGAGAGTAAGCATCTCCCGATGCCCTCGGGAGTTAAGGGGCCTCTCTCTTCCCGAAACCTGGGACATACGAACAAAGCGTGCCCCACGTCCTCATCAATTTCAGGACATGTTGAGCACTCCGCGCTTTCATACACTCCAATTCTCTTTAGGTAGCTGCGAAAGTAGCCATGCCCGGTTAGTATCTGGGTGAGATGAAAGGTAGACACCAAACGAGACCTTTCTGCCCACTGCGCGACACATGGGATAATGCGATGGGTCCACCGACCTTTGTCTGCTATATCTTATCGACAGACCATCGGTTTCGACGTGGTCCCTGGTCAAAGCCGCCCTCTTCTCTTAACAAACCTTGGCGATACATCTCAGCTCTCTGATATGCCATTAGGTCTAAGGGTGGCAGTCCGGCGACTACCGAGAGAGCGATGTCTGATACAGTACGATAGACACAGGCCACTCTCAGCGCGATTATCCTGCAGCCTCTTCGGCAAGCGTCACCATAGCTGGGGTTACTACATATTGCACCAGCCAAGATTGGGGCTTCGCACAGAATCACGGAATATACCACCGATGAAAGAAACAACCGTCGCGGCTGCTCCGGCCCTCCTATGTTTGGGATGATGCCTGTGAGTGCCAAGCCACTTTTGATACCTTTAATCCGGCGTTTCTAAGGTCTTTGAATGACATCCGCGCATCTATTTTGACTCCTAGGTACTTGATGGTGTCCCTCGTTTTGATCTTCTCATCATTCACCGTGAAAATGGCGTAGTATAACGGTTATTTCTTTATATATTATGTTTGGTTCAGGATTGGAGAAAGAAAATGTGTTGTCTTTTCTTTTTAATCAAATTACCAGAGAATTCAAATAAAATAAATAATCTATTTATTGCTGTTCTTAATATTAATCATACATTAAGTTTTCTTAGACGCATAGTCTATTTCTGCCGTATGAGTATTTCTCACACACACACACACTGAAACCACTTCAACACGTATGTATACCTCGTGAGATAAGTCAAGGACTATATCGACGCCCTGTACGAACAGTATCACCATTCACGAGGCTAGACAAAAAATAGCACGGTTGAAAACGGCTTACGAAAAGTAACACCGTTTGAGATGCCAGGCAAAAAGTAGCACCACTAGTGGAGCGCTGGCGAAGACTAGCATCACTCGTTGACCGCTGACGAAAAGTAACACCACTAGCGCAGTGCTGGCGAAGACTAGCATCACTCGCCGACCGTTGGGGAAGTGTAGCACCATTCGCAGAGCACTATAGGCCAGTCAATAGAGTAAAAAATAATTGAATTTTTGACAAAGGGAAGAGCAGGAAAGCCATTGCACCATCACATCCGAGATAATAGAAAGTAACATTTAATAAAAGAAACGGCAAATTACTTTTTTTTCATTTTTTGTATTTCAATTAGAAAAAATATAGTTTTGTTTTATAGTACAGTTTTATAATACAGTTTTCTTTGGCGTAATTTCGTCAAAACTTACTTTATAATTTTTCGTTATACATACTTATACATATATATGTAAATCAATCACTGTATTGTGATCACTGGCGAAATAACCGGATACGCTATCATCCATAAACATAAATAATAATCTGGTTTGAAATAGATGTAGCTAACTATACAAGTCTATCCTTGATGGATTGGTGGACACAAAAACATATAGTCAGCATGTCATTGCGGCTCAGCGCGTGGCTACCGTGAGGTCGTTGCTTTCGACATCGGCTTGATTTTATGCGACGAGTCTTGTATTATGTACTAGGATTCTAAATGCGCGATATGCGCACAGATGGCTTTAGCCAACCAATGAGAGCGAACGCTATCAAGTTGACTATATATTTCAACCAATGATATTTTTGATATTGCTCTGAAGGTGACACTGAAGCTTTAATTCGATAACTAATCGCCATCCGTTTTATTATAGAGGATACTTTTGATTTGAATGAACTGATTTTAATTTTTGCGCGGTAGTTTATTTGATACAGAAGTTATTGCAAATTAAGGTAGTTTTCTATAATATCAAAAAGTGGGTTTTGAAAGAAACAAAATCCTATCGTATTATTTAAACACTAAAGAATTTTTCTCTATTTTTAAAATCTAGGATGCCGACTTATTTTTTGAGAAAAATATGATTGAAGTTAGTCATTTTTACACGGCAGTTAATGAGAATTAAATCAATTGTTAAAGAATTAGTTTTGTTACAGAATATATTATAAACAAGGACAATCTAACTGCCATTAATATTAATTAATTTAATTTATAAGACTGTGAAACCGATGGAAAAATTCTTAATTGTAAATAGTAAATTACAGTCGACATAAGTAATGATTTTAATAATTGTTATAGAAAGTGATAAAGTTTGTTACTTTAAAGGTCGGTTTACAAAAATAAAAAGTATGCTCTTAAAGATCTAATTATGCTCTTTTTTATAAGTACAAAAAATATGTGTCAAGCCAACCTTTTGAAAAGTCGTGTAAGTACATAAATAGTTTTTTTATTCATGATTTGGATAAGAAAATGTATAGTTAATAAATTAAAAGAACTATATATAGTTGATATAATAAGCGTTAGTGTGTGTATGTGTGTGTATTCTGCGATTAAGGGGACAAGCCATGGTTGAACCTGAAAAAAAATCTATTGTATTAATTCTTTAATAACAAAGCCAATATATAATTATAAGAGTTCAAACTTTTTTTATTATTAAGTTATACAATTACCTATAATTTAAGACTA
>JAPYZO010005601.1:0-18589 GCA_030522905.1 Torymus flavipes | reverse complement strand
GGGGGGGAGGGAGAGGGAGAGAGAGAGAGAGAGAGAGAGAGAGAGAGAGAGAGAGAGAGAGAGAGAGAGAGAGAGGCGCAGTAACTCAGCGCTGTATCGGCCATCCAACGGGCGACGCGTGCGAGCATCGGCAGTGTACGGACTGCTCGCTCACGCCGCAGTGAAGAAGGCGGCCGATCGTCGAACTAGAGCACATCGGAGCAGCGTATACACCCGGCCGGCTTTTCTTCCATTCTGTCGCCTACTGCCGTGCCGCGTGTGTTGCTTCTGTAGTTGTCTCGTCGTGTCTATCCTGGGCTCTGACTATATCACCAGTGCGAGTGTGTGGGACTCCTCGCGGAGTACCCTACCCAGCCACGGTTGCACGAGAGAGGGAGCGAGAGAGAGATAGAGCCGTCGCAGCGTCGCCTGGCCGAGATTTGTCTCCCTTTTTGGTTTTCTCTTACGATTCCACTGAGTGTGTGTACGCGTTCGCATCGGGAGTTGCGATACTACGAATCCGCGCAAGCTGCAGCCCGTGCTGTAGCTGTATTTCTAGAGATAGAGTTTTCGCTCCCGGTTTTGCTAGCCGGCGAATTAAGTTTGCGGTGCAAGTGGCGCGTGCACCTGGCGCCCTTAACTTTTTACATTAAGATACGTTAAATACGGAATAAAGATAACGTTTGTTCTTTGTGTTTTCTACATCCCGAGTTACTATTGTGTACTACCCGCGCACCTCTGCGCTGATTCCCAGCAGAGTGTGACAATAGATAGATATACATTACTGGGCATGCATTTTGCGTCCATGCCTCTACCAACCCCGTTGAAAAGGTCCGATGTAACTAATCACCTGACTATTTTCCAGACTTCTACCCAAAAAATTCGGATTCAGGTGACTAAAATACATTTAAAAAGCCTTGGTAGATCCATGGACCTCAAAAAGGCAACGGAACCCTACCTGGCGCCTAGACTATCAGTGCTGCCTGCCGTTCTCAGGCACAATCTACTTCGATCTTGTATATATAATTTAGTATTAAGTTGTAAATATCTGTAATATATGAGGTAATAAAGAAATACTTTTTTTTTGGTCTATGAAGATATACCAAAAGTCAACCAATCAGAGACTTTCAAAAAGGGTCATAAAAAAATACTGGTATATTCTACAAGAAAAGCAAACTTTATCCAATCAATGTTTTACACAAAAATTTTCAAGATTTTGAGTAAAAAAATGAATAAACTTGGACTTTAATCAAAAATTGTAAAAGATATGAATTTTCAATGTTGTATAACTTTTTTATTTATGCAAAAATCGACCTAAAATTTAAGGAACGTGTTTTCTTCATAAAAAAACTAAAATTAAACGAATTTTTAGTGATTTTAAAATTTTGACCCGCTTATTTCACCTGAATATATAAATATATATATATATATATATATATATATATTGAACAAAATTTATATTTTTTAAGCCAATCAAATAACTGCAGTATAAGACCTCTTAAGGTGACGTGCAACCCTAATTTCAAGAATTTTTTAAATCAACATTCAAACGTTTATTTGAAAAAAGACGTTTGTCAAGCGCTCCGTACACGAAAACACTATATTCAGATTTTTTTTCTGGATGACTCTCTTGGTATTTTCGTAAGATATGCTCGTTTGAAAAGTAGGTCAATTGCAGATTCCTACTTACCGACAGTACGGTTTTTTATTTAATTAAATAAACTCTCATCATTTTCTTGGAATAACACGTTTGTCAAGCGCTCCGTACACGTAAATACTATGTTCAGATTTTTTCTGGATGATTCTATTGGTATTTTCGTGAGATATACTCGTTTGAAAAATAACGTCGGTACTCAGATCCCCTTAAGCATAACAATTGTACAGTGACATTAAAATCAAAACTACGTGAGAATTCCTTATATGTCACATTTTAATCAGAAAATGCGAATTTATGAGTGCATATATTCTTTAATTTACGATATCTCGAATAGATAAAGATTAAAAATAAGCGAGAATAAATAGTATTTTACGATAGTACCGTTGCTTTTTACTACTAAAATTCCCTTCCTATAGAATAATAAATATTAATTGTCCATTAAAAAAGCCTTTTTGCACTTTCAGATTAGGATATTTTGAAATCCTGACGTGATAGGGCAATTTTGCTGCCAAATTCGGATTCAACGTCGAAAAATACATCAGGAATGACTGTTATTTTGTTTTTTAGCTGATCCATGTTGGCCTGTGTTATTTTCGTCACATGAGGTAGATATTCTACTCTCACACCCATGTCGAAAAATACTATAATTGAACTGCCGGGTGCTATAACTCGTTACGCTCGATTTCGCCGCTTGATTATTTCTTTAATAACTAGATAATGGTAATAGCTAAAAATATGGTTTTCTTCGACAAAGATGCGCTACAATATTCTTTACAAGAACCCATTGTCAAAATCCGGATTTGTAATATTTGAGTAATAACCCGATGGCAATACTTATACGGTAAAGTTCGGGCGTAGATAGTTACAGCACCATACGGTTATATTATCCATCTATCCAAAGGCGAGATTTTTTACCGAAGGTCATAATAGACTGATTTATACTACCTATCTTATTCGATCATGGAACAAAACTCATAGTTACTGTAACATCGCTTTGCTTTAGACATATCAACTGATTTGAGGAAATGCTGAAATCGTATAACAAAATAAGTAAAAATTGTAATTTTGTTGAGACGACTGACGGTGAAGTTTCCATATTATGATTTTTTTTAGATTACTGATCGCATTTTCCAGTTATTAGAAGAAAGGTGACGAAAGATAAAACACTCAAATGTGTAATTTTTCTGTCGACGTTTCGATCATTTTACCATGATCCTCTTCTGGGACTATAAAATAGTTAGCAAAAATACATTTGCAACAATTTAAAAAAATTCATTTAGGCTGCATGACTGGCAGCAATTTGAAACGTCGACAGAAAAATTACACATTTGAGTGTTTTATTTTTCGTCACCTTCCTTCTAATCATTGGACAGTGCAACCAGTAATCTCAAAAAATCATCAAAAGTAAAAATAATTATGCAGTGAAAATAACATTATATTCAAAATGTACTTTACTGCGTTTAAAACATTAAAATTTTATTAAAAAAAGGAAAATTTATTTGGTTCAAAGAGTTCTTTCAAATCCGAGAAAATTTTTTTCAGAAAAAGTAGATCGAAACTCTGTTTTAAAGCTGTTTTAATATATTAGAGTATAATTCCATTTCTACTTTAACAAAAGAAAGATTCTACTTTTCTTGACTACTGGTTTTGTGGTTGAAATTGAAAGATTCATTACGTTCTTATCTTAAATCAATGTGTTAACATTAGAATTAATTATTTTATTTCCCGTTAAACAAAAATGGCCACTTTTTCGTTGAAAAGCAGGACTAAATTAGATTTGTTTTCCTCTTTTAACTAATTTAACTTTTTTTTTGTAAATTTACCTTGTTCCCGTAAATGCGAGAGATAAGTACTATTTCGGTAAAGAGGGGATGTATAGTATATGATGTAACTCGGGAGGCAAAGAGTTAGCCAGTCCAGATCACGTGTAAATTTCTACCGAAGCCGGAGGCAAGATAATTGCCTCGGGTGATCACTGCAAGAATCCACTCACGTGAATCAAGAGCGACTTTTCTCCACTATTACATATTATATACTATGTTGCGTGATGGTGTTGTATAAGGTCATATAGCAATTATAGGATGAAAAATTTTTTGTTTATGTATCAATAGAATAATTTTAAATTATGTAAGTATTTATTAAACATATTATGTGAATGTATTTGATGAATACGAACGTATACAATGAAAAAATGATAACACTTTTTGATGAAAATATAACAAATGGTCATTATACTATGTAATCTACCCGTCACATTATATTCATATGGCAATGAATGTGTGTAATAAAGGCATTTTCATATTGTATTTCCTCTTCTCTATATGCTTGTAAATAAGAAATGGAAGAAAAATATCTAGTTTTTACAGCTTTTTGTGTTTGTATGAAAAAGAATTTAGAAACATTTACGGTGAACAATTCCTGGTCCTGATTCATCGTACTCCTGTTTAGATATCCACATTTGCTGGAAAGTTGACAATGAAGCAAGAATTGATCCACCAATCCACACAGAATATTTTCTCTCAGGTGGAGCAATTATCTTGATTTTAATTGTAGATGGAGCCAATGCTGTGATTTCTTTTTGCATTCTGTCAGCTATACCTGGGTACATGGTGGTACCTCCAGATAATACCGTATTTGCATACAAGTCTTTTCGAATATCAACATCACATTTCATAATAGAATTGTATACAGTTTCATGAATACCGCAAGATTCCATACCAAGAAATGAGGGTTGAAACAGAGCTTCAGGACAACGAAATCTTTCGTTACCGATTGTAATAACTTGCCCATCGGGCAATTCATAGCTTTTTTCGAGAGAAGTACTTGCAGCAGCAGTAGCCATTTCTTGTTCAAAATCTAAAGCTACGTAACAGAGCTTTTCCTTAATATCTCTGACAATTTCTCTTTCAGCAGTTGTAGTAAAAGAGTAACCTCTCTCTGTCAATATTTTCATCAGATAATCGGTTAAATCTCGTCCAGCAAGATCGAGACGAAGAATGGCGTGAGGTAATGCATAGCCCTCGTAAATTGGTACAGTGTGGGAAACACCATCTCCAGAGTCTAAAACAATACCAGTTGTACGTCCAGAAGCGTATAAAGAAAGTACAGCTTGGATAGCAACATACATAGCTGGACTATTGAAAGTTTCAAACATTATTTGGGTCATTTTTTCACGATTTGCTTTAGGATTTAGAGGAGCTTCAGTTAAAAGGACTGGATGTTCTTCAGGTGCAACACGTAATTCATTGTAGAAAGTATGGTGCCATATTTTCTCCATGTCATCCCAGTTCGTTATAATTCCATGCTCGATTGGGTATTTTAATGTCAAAATACCTCTCTTGCTTTGAGCTTCATCACCAACATAGCTATCTTTTTGACCCATGCCTACCATGACTCCCTTGAAAATAAAACAAAATAAAGTTATAATGATGATTACAGTTTTAATTTAAAAAAATATACGTGTCAAGTAAATCTTAAATTGTTTAAAAAAAATATAAAGTAGTGCTGTATTAATAAATATTTTTAAACAATGAGAATAGTGTGAATTTTATTTAGATTACATTTGAAATAATAAAGATCATCTAGATTACTATGTAAATATATTAGTAATATATCTACACGGTTTTACGGTAATAAAAGTAATCCCACGCCGATCAAGTTGATTAAAACCAATTTTTATACACAAAAAAAAATAATTTGGAAATCTTCCCACGAGTTAATGGAGTGGTTCTATCTCATATCAGAAATAAATATTAAGTTAATAATGTAGGTGTCTAATTATTACCTATTAAAAAAATCTCAGGTAAGAACTCAATTAATATTTTATACCAAAATTCCATGTAAAAAAAGTAAATCCAACATACATTAAGAGAATTCTAAGTCACACAGGTCACACAGTTAAGGCCAACAATGCCATTTTAACTCTTATAAGATCATTCCAATGTATTTATGGTAGTCCCTGTGTTACGCGAGTAAATAGGACTCTGTAGATAGTACCTGCCGATCAGTTACAATGACCGCATGCTGCTCCGCTGCGCCCCACAGAGACTACCCTATATACATTAGAAGACCAAGAGTATATAAGACTGTAAATAAATTACTCTTAACCAAAATTGACAATGACAAGGCTTACATTATTTTTCATATCCCTTTATTTCTGGACTTACTTTTTTTTAATGTCTGTGATTTCGAATTTTCTTAATTAAAAATAAATTTGATAAATTAGTAAATGTTTGTAATTATGTAAAACGTACGTAAGTAGGCATCGTCTTAATACTTTGAGAGTTCATTTTCTTTCACATGAAATTTCAACATGAGTTCTCATCTGAGATTTTTATGTAATAATCACAGTGTATTAACCCACTGCTATGAAATATAGTCTAATCAAGATATTGTTGTATTTAAAACAACCTGGTGATTCAAGCATCAAATATAAATTAATGTAACTATATTTAGCAATATCTCTGTATATTGAAGAAACTAGATAAGAATTTCGAAATAAAATAAAATTACAAACCTGATGTCTCGGACGGCCTACAATAGATGGAAAAACAGCACGGGGAGCATCGTCTCCAGCAAATCCAGCTTTACACATGCCAGATCCATTATCTACAACAAGTGCCGCAACATCATCGTCACACATTTTGGCTTGATCGCTAGCTTAGGTCCTCCTACAAAAAAAATATAATTTATTTCACTTAAAATATTATTTTAATTCACGATTTAATAGTTTCAAAATATCATTACTTGTAAGTAATTCTAATAAACAAGATTCTGCAATAGATATTTTATTTCTAATAGTGCTTATCGTTTTATTTTAAGACTAATAATATTAAACAATTTTTCGGATAAATAATATCCCTGGTAGAAATTTCGAAATTGGTACATAGAAGACAGGAATGCAATTGCATGATCCTATTTCTCTTGTTTCGTTTTTTTCTAATCCTCCCCTATTATTCCCTTTTTTCAAGTGACTCCTCTATTTCCCCTATAATCAGCAATCGTCTCGCAGGGTCTCTATGGCGAGGTCCACGCATAAGAAGGAAGTTACGCTGACGTGCAACAGCAAGTGAGTCCACGTAGAAAAGGAAGGCACGCAGGCATACGACTCTAAGCATGACGATAATTTAAGAAATTCTGAAACCTAAATAATCCGAAGACGCAAGATCCACGTAGTAGGAAAAGGCACGTAGATGTGTAGCTGTAAGCAAGTCGATTATGTCAAAAATTGTAAACTCTAAATAACCAGGGGAGGCGAGTTCTGCACTAAAAAGTGAGCTACGGAAGCGTGCCAGAGTGAAAGAGTCAATAATTTAAAAAACTCAACGGAAATAGTCGGGGGACGCGTGAGATCCACACAAAAATGGGGTTAAGTTGACGAGCGACCGTAAGTCAGTCAATCATTAAAAAAGGTCTCAAAACCAAATACCCAGGAGACGCGAGGTCAACACAATGGAGTTATGCAGACGTGCGACAAAAAGAAACTCAATTATATAAATATTTAAGGGTAAGAATTTTTCAAGTAATCAGCTCGTTTACTGTCGCATGTCTACGTAACTTCCTTTTTCACGTAGATCTCGCGGCTTCCGGCTATTTGGGTTTAAAATTTTTTAAATCATCGACTCGTTTACGGTCAGGCGTCGACGTAACTCCTTTTTTTTGTGTGGATTTCGCGTTCTCCGATCAATTGAGATTCAGACTTTTTTATTGATCGACTCGCTTACTTCTCGATCCCGCTACGACGGGAGAAAGAGAACATAGTCATCCGTTATGAAGACTCGATATACTCATCCACTTTTCATGCCAAAAAAGATCCTATTCCTGCACTTTTCAAAACCGCTGCCAATTCATTGGTTCGTAGCTTCCTCAAACTCAATTTACCGATTCCTTCAATTAATTTTTACTTCCAATATTTAAAATTTAATCCTTTATTTTGTACGGTGTCTAACAACTCTTCAATACTTTATTTTACACGAAAATGTCAAATAGTAAAATGTTTTGTTTAAATATTATCTACAACTTTTATATTTAACATTTTCGTGTAACATCAAATCCAATCAATTTATACCCAATGGTGAAGTAGATCAATGAGAAAGTGGAGCAGATGGGCACAAAATGAACGTTATAACTCACTGCTAAATAGTTTAAAAATGGTGGACGTTTATTGCTCAGAAAATACAATTCACTCGCTAATAGTCGCGACAAGTATTATGATATCACGGTACTCTAAAGGCGGACAGGTTAACGGCCACGGTCACTCAGCGCGCGTATACGGCGGCGAGTACGGGTGAAAATGTACGGGCGACCGGTTCCGGGGAGGGCTCGTAAGCGACGGAAGTCTCGCGAAAAGCGACAATGCCGCGAAGTCCGAAAATCGTATGGAAAAAGGAGGCGGGAGCGACACGCAGAGTCTCCGCGCTACACGCAAAGACAGATAATGCTAAACACGCGCGAACTTCAATACTGGCGTAAACACCCAAAGATCTCCCATTTTATGTATATTTAGGCGTTTAAACTTGTTTTTATATATCTAACTTACCAGGAATTGAGTCACTCGTCAACTCGTCAAATATGTTAAATATAAAAGTTAAAGATAATATTGAAAAAAAAATTTTCAAATTAAAAAAAAAGTTTGTATTAAGTTAAATCCTATTAAGTTAAAGCAAAAACGTCTGCTTTTGATGATTTTATCGATTTTCTTTATTTGTAGATCCCAAAAAACGATTTTAAATTTTTATTTTTTAGATATTTTAATATATTACAGTTATTATTACTTAACATCATGAATATTTATTGAAAGATCTTGAAATTACCTCAATTTTTTTTTTAATATAAATTATCTTTAGTTTGTCATTTGTTATCAATGAAAATATAGTTCATACTTTTTTAATTTATTTATAAGATAATATTTTATTTATCGACTTAAAATTTGAACAACTTATTATTACACTTATCTAGTACAACATTTAGTTAAAATTTCAAGAAATGATTTTTACTCGCTTTTGAGAAAAAAAATTATTTGTGAAAACAAGAGCGTTTTCTTTCGCCTTCACCCAACAGGAGTAAATATCAATGAATCGTTTTATAATTTGACAGAGAAGTAGATTCTTTATATATCTAAAACTTGAAAATTTTTATATTTTTATATTTTTCTGTGATGAAAGCTTTGCATTCGCTCAAAAATAGTATAATGGGGATGATTATGCAATCAAAATAAAATACAGTTTTCAAAATCGAATTCAGCCTGTCGAAAAATATAATGGCTAATAAAATATTTGAGGATTTTATCTTTGCAACAATATTATAGTAGAAATGAGCTTGCAGCAATACACATAGTTTTAAAAATATCGTTCAGAAGGTTGAAAGAGCTATACTACGTACTACCATATTCACGATGAAGGCTTTAATTTGAGTAAAAAGTATCTTAAGGGATTGCGCGTACTGTAATAAACGTAATAGACATGATTCACGTTTTGAATTTGAACAGTAGATGATGGCATATGGATTGAGGGGCAATATTTTTAAAGGATATGCAATAGAGAAAAGAAAAAAATATATTTTTTTTTTATTAAGTTAAATTGTCGAACAAATAACAAAAAAAAACAACAAAGAACAGTAACAAAGTTTTGTTGTGAAAAATTTATTTTTGTCATTTATTTGATGTTTAAAATTAAATTTATTAAAAATAATATTTGGTGAAAACTTTAAGAAATTATCTTGATTTGTTAAAAAAAAAATTATTTTATAAAAATATATTATTTTTGTTATGGTCCAATAACAAGGGTAACAAAAGTGTATTTTCTAAAAATATATATTAGTTTTATTACGAATATTCATAAAGAAAATTGTGTATAATACAATTAATTTTATTATAAGGTTTTTAAAAAAAACGAATAAATACATTATTTTGAGGAAGCTGCCAGTATTAGCAGCGGTTTTTTTTAATTTCATAACTCGTCAGAGGATCCGAATATAAAAAAGTTTATGTAATCAGAAGAACTAATATATTATATTCAGTTTTAAAGTGGTCTTATACCTAATGGCTCCTGAGGTAAAAATTACCTGAAAAATTAATTAAAATATAATTACTATAAAAAATAGGATATGTATCACTAATATAATTTATTTTTAATACAAAATACCAAGAGATAGGTCTCTTTATCTACTTTGTGCAGAATTATGTCATTTAAAAAAAATCATTTTAGATTTTGACGAGAAAAGTCACAAATTACTTGAAAAATATGTACCTATAGAATGAACCTCTGGAATTAAAAAATATCGTGACTAAGTATTTTTTTAATGGAAAAAATACTTATTTCGTCTTAATTTTATGTTGAAGATGACGCCCAGTGCTCACATTTCCGTCCAATGGGCCCTTTTTCTTGAGATATGGGCAATTTCATCGCAAATTTCCTCTATTTCGTCAAAAAATAATGTCTCTTCTATTGACTGTGACATTGCAAGTATTTAAGATATGAAAACGAAGAAGAAAAATTATAAAAATAGACAGTAAGAGTTAAAAATTAAGCTGTGATTTGTTAAAAAAAATATTGGTTTTTCAGTAAATTATAAATAATGAAAGATAGCGTAAGAAAATGGATAAAAATTTGTCTATTTTAACCTATTAAATGGATCGTATTTTTAACCATTTTCTTACGCTATCTTTGACTACTTATAATTTCCTGAAAAACCAATATTTTTTTAACAAATCACAGCTTAATTTTTAGCGCTTACTGTCTACTTTTATAATGTTTCTTCTTCGTTTACATATCTTAAATACTTGCAATGTCACAGTCAATAGAAGAGACATCATTTTTTGACGAAATAGAGGAAATTTGCGATGAAATTGCCCATATCTCAAGAAAAAGGGCCCATTGGACGGAAATGTGAGCCATTGGACGGAAATGTGAGCACTGGGCGTCATCTTCAAATACCAGAAATCGACTCTCCAATGCCCGCGAAAATCCGTTTCCCGGAGAGTATGGACTCTCCTTGTTAGTCTTGATATTTTTTAATTTCAGAGCTTCATGCCATAGGTACATGTTTTTCAAGTAATTTGCGACTTCTCTCGTCAAAATCAATCGAGTAATTGCCAAGAAAACTTGCTCACCAGTTGATTATTCTAAAATGACATAATTCTGCATAAAGTGGATTAAAAAACCTATTTCTTGGGATTTTGAATTAGAAATAAGTTATATTAGCAATGCATATACTTTATTTTATAGTAATTATATTTTAATTTATTTATTTTTTCTCGTAATTTTTAGTAAATTGGTCTCTGAAAATGCTATACCTTCTATCAAACCTTTGCCTGTCGAAAAATTAGTTAATTGTAGTAAAAGTAAAAATTGATAACATATGTATTGAAAATTAATTTTATGCTTTACTTAATTTTGTAAACACAATTTTTGCTATATTACATACTAAAACATTTAGTGTTAATGTACTAATTTTCAGAGCTGATTGTTTTATTTATTAATAGAATTTTATAGTTGCTAAAAATACATTAAATAACCGCGGATCATGAGTTTGTCACAGCCTTAGTAGAAATGACAGCAATTATTTTATGGGACATATTTCTCCATATGCTTGCACAAAATTTTCTTTCAATCATTGTGGTTATTGACTTCTTATCATCATATATTAAGAAAATAGGAATTTTAAAGTATTATAAATTTTTTAATATTATTAAATCCTTTTAGATTTTATTTTATTTTCCATTTCGATAATGTGCTAAATTGTTGTCATGGTTAAAGACCGATAAAAAACTTGATAAAAAGTAATAAAATGTAAAAGAATGAGAGGTCATAATATTTCTTATAATTTTTCTACACTTTTAAAATTTATTTTCACGTTTAACTATTTTTTTCTAATTTCTGCTTTGTATGACATTCTAAGAATTCTAGAAAAAGAAATGTGAGTTCTATCTATGAATTTACTTTTTTTTTTAGATATTTTTTAATATAATGAAGGAAAGCTTAATATTTTATTCTACAATAATCAACAACTAAGAATATTTTCCTAAAAAGCAACATTTTTGTAATGGGCTTATTTAATCAACTGCGTTCACAAGGAGGGTGTAAGTATATAATTCTTCTGTTATAAAAACGCATTCTGCTGGAGCAATTAGCAACACTTTTTGTAAATCATATTTTTAATTAATTCACACTATCTTAATAATTTTTAAAATAAACGTTTGTGATCAATTCCATAGAGCACACAACTTTCACTATTCACTCTGATTATACACTAAAACAATGAATTTCACTTCTAAATATTAAATATACCGTAAAATAATGATGGAACGAGTGACACACTCAAGGAGTTGATTGTTCAACAGACAGCGAAGAGTGGCGAGAAGTAAGAGATCTAGGGTCCTCTTATCCATATTGGTTGGCGCCGAAAATAGCGATCGACGCCCCATACATGGGAATCTATCTAACCAAAGCACACTTACTCTCTTCACGCAAACTACTGCTAGTCCTTAGTTGCCCTAAGAGAAGCAAAGAAACGCAATGGCAGATAGGCTACGCCCTCTCTGTCCTAATAAGGAATCGCTTCCCCCACTCCTAAAAATAATATGAGTATAAATACATAGATGCACACATGCATGTATGCTACTTACATACACGGTCGTATTGTTCTCATTATTTAGTAAATAAAAAGTAAATTTCTCATTATTTAGTAAATAAAAATATTTCGAATTAGTAATTTTTCTACTAATTAAATAATATGTTTTTAAGAGCAACTAAGTGCAAGACACAAGTATTCTAAATCTAAAAGTTTTTCTGTATAAATTTAGTTATAAACATAATTATTTCTAAAAAGTTACTTACCTTAATTGAATGAGTCAAGATTTGTAACTTTCAACAAAATTAGTCTAATTAATTCCGATAAAAACGGCTACTAATAGAATGGCACTTAACCTCCCCAAACTAATCTATTTTTTCCATTTTTGACACTAAATAATTGTATCCTACAGCATTGTGTCTATGCATATTCTCAATAAAACTAATTTATATTTGTCGAAAATCCACGCTTGAAATATAAATATGTACACTGTTTTTCTCAAATGCCTATATATACTTATGTGAGAGAGCGCGCTGTGTGTGGGTGTGTGTGTGTGTGTGTGTGGGGGTGTGTGGGGTGTGTGTGTGTGTGTGTGTGTGTGTGTGTGTGTGTGTGTGTGTGTGTGTGTGTGTGTGTGTGTGTGTGTGTGTGTGTGTGTGTGTGTACGCTGATATATCATGATCTATTTTTTGTAATAAGTGCAGGAATAGGACGTTTTCTGTATGAAAAGTGGATAAGAGATCAAGTATCACAGGAGATTATGCGTTCCTTTGCTCCCGCTGCTCCGGGAGGCCTAGACTCAGAGAGAGGATTGGGCATTTCAAGTCGAACACAACGTAGTTGAAAATCAAATTAATTCAAAATGAATACACAAAAAATATAGACTATTAAATAGATAATTAAATTTCAATTCCATTTATTTTTTTGAAAATACATATTAAATAACAATAACTCGATTTTTTTGTTTAATAACCCTAGTGGAAATCATTTTTGTGAATAACTGTAGATAACCGAAAATAATTGTTTGGTTTGAGTCGTAACTAACGGATATTTTTAGTTATTTACAGTTATTTACAGTTATTTATAGTTATTTACAGATTTTTACAATTATCTCTAGTTTTTTAAAATAATAATTGTAAAAATGAAGTACTGATAAAAGTTATTAACAGTTTCTTACAGTTATTTACAGATATTTACAGCTTTTTACAGTTATTTACAATTGTGTTGATGGAAAATAAAATTGTTATTACAGCTAAACAAATTAAATGTGTATACATGCAAATATCTGAAAATAACTGTAAATAACTGCAAAAAACTGTTAATATCTGTAAATAACTGAAAATAACCGTAACTAACCTTAAATAACTGTAAATAACAGCAAAAAACTGTAAATAATTGTTAATTACTGTTGTCAGTACCTTTTTTACTACAATTATTAAATCACAAAGTGTAAATAACTGTGAATAACTGTAAATAACTGTAAATAATTGTAAATAATTAAAATTAACTGAAAAAACTGAAAATAACTGAAAGTAACCGGTATTTACGTCTGAAACCAAAGAATTATTTTCAGTTATTTTCAGTTATTTACAGTTATTCACAAAAACGATTTCCACTAAGGAACGTAAAATCAAATTACATATAAATAATATATCATATTTAATTTAATGATTATACTCAAGGCCATATGTAATACCGTGAATTTCAATATTTTTTAAATCAACATTCAACCGTTTATTTGGAAAAGACGAACGTCAAGCGTTCCGTACACGTAAACAATATATTCATAAATTTTTTTGAAAGAAGACAAGAACAAAGACGAACGTCAGGCGCTCCGTATATGTAAATACTATACTGAATTTTTTTTTAGTAATTCTATTATTATTTGCAAAAGATATAGACATTCTAAAATTATGCCGGTAAAAGACATCACCTTAAACTAATTATAGCCCCCATAGAAAGGCAGAAATTTTCATTTCTCACCAGTTTTAAGCGAGAAATGGCCATTTCTTACATGTTTTAGGTGAGAAATGAATATTTCTCATTAGTTTTTTCATTTCTCACCTATTTTCGGGTAGAAATGGATATTTATTACCACTTCCACAAAATACACTAGAAATGCCAAATTTTCTCTTTTACTTTCACACGTAAAAAAGGCCCTATTATATAAAGGAGAAAATGAGCTACTTCTGGCGAGGATGAGGTGTTCAGCCTGAGACAGAGGCCAGGGCTGAAACCACCTAACCCGAGTCTGATATAGCTTTTTTTCCCGTGTTACACACCGTATTCTTTTTAACGAAGACGTGACAGGGCGTTTTTTACATGTGTGAGTCGGAGAGAGGATTGGGCATTGCGAGTCGTACACAACGCAGTTGAAAATCAAATTAATTTAAAATGAATACACAATGATATAGACTGTTGAATATATAATTGAATCCTAAATACATTTATTTGTTAGAAAACTCATATTAAATAACAAAATTCGATATTTTGGTTAATAACGTAAAATCAAATTACATATAAATAATATAACATATTTAATTTAATGTTTATTATTAAACTGATTATATCCACTACAGAAGGACAAAAATTTTCATTTCTTACCTGTTTTACGGTAGTAATGGATATTTCTTACCACTTTCACAAAATACGCTTGAAATGCAAAATTTTCTCTCTTACGTTCGTACGTGAAAAGGGCCCTATTTCATGCCTGAGTTGAGAAAAGTACATTATACACTATAATTTTTTGTAAGATTTATATTTATTAAAAAATCTAATTCATACTAACTAATAATGATAATTTCTCTAGCTATCGCGGTTCTTTCGTTAATACCAAAAACGCGTGTTTTTTTTTTAAAAAGCTAATAACTCCTAAACTAAGCGGTCATTTTTTCGAGAAAAATCACGATAATGCAGAAAATAAATTGGTATAATCTGTGAAAATTTTAATCCATTCTGTTGGTTATTTTTTGAGAAAAAAATTGAAAAATCAAAAAAATGAGTTTCGTATGTCGAACGATTACCGAAGTAAAATTGCCTTAATTGCTTTGAAATTTCTCCTAAAGGTAGATTTTGGATACATCTTGGCTGAGTTCGTTGAGCTACATGATGGGTCCATAAATTTCTGAGATATTTGAGGTTAAAATTTTTTTAACTTTTTTTTCAAATCGTAATTTCTCGAGAACATCTGTTTGTTATTAATAAAAATGTAAACATTGAAAAATAGAAAAAATGAGTTTGGTATGTCTAACCATTGCGGGAGTAAAAATTGACTTAATTGCTTCAAAATTCCTCCTAGATGTGGATTTTTGATAGTTTTCCGTCGAGTTATTTGGGAAAAATGATTGGTCCAGAAATTTCAGAGAATTTGAGGTTAAAATATTTTTAACCTTTTTTCAAATCGTAATTTCTCGAGAAATAAAGCTCTATGTATTCGAAATAGAATTAAAATACCTATATTTCTTAAAAAAAAACTTTTCTAGGGTTTTCTGTTATTATAAAAAACCTAAACATTGAAAAATAAAAAACTAAAAAAATGAGTTTTGTATGTGCAACGATTGCTGGAATAGAATTGACTCAATCGCTTTAAAATTTCTTGTAGAGGTGGATTTTGGATATTTTTCTGTCGAGTTCTTTGAGCAAAATTTCTACAAATTTATATATGTAATTCATCGAGAGCGGCTCTATATATCTGTTACTACTTAATGTAGTTTAGCGCGCAAAGAAAACTCGGTTTGTTATAAATAAGAATCAATTTATTAAAGTCAAATTTGATTAACAAAAAATACGTCTTAACGATAACACTGCTGAATTAGCAATGCCAAATTTGCTCTTTTTTCTCCCTTATCGCTTCTTCTTTTTCAGAGAGATTTTCATCTGTTTTATCAACGCCTCCTTGACAACCCTTAGAGCGTCTCGTTAGCTATCCGTCCGCGAGAGCGCCACCGGCTCTCCTGCCTATCTTTTATCGGCGGCTCTGGCCACCGGTGATAGAATTGAGCGGCCCGGACGATGACCACCTACTCACATCGCCGTGCACACATGCTTACGCAACAAACCTTATTTTTTGTTGCGCTGAGACGCTCGCTCTTCTTTTTTTAATTCCTTTCCTTTCAAACGCTTTCTGTCCTATACCTCCTTTCTCATTTTCTTTTTTATAAAAAAACACCTCTTTCTTCTCTCTCACTCTCTCTCTCTGAAAAGAATTAGCGATATTTTACGCTCGATCGGGAACATCCTTCCCCCCCGTACAAAACTTCCGGGTTTTGTACTTCCTAAAAACGTACAATTTTTCTAAACGGCCTCATAAGTATTGCATTTGCTGTTCGCACTTTAACTATACGCACTTGGCCGTCTTGGCCTGGAATAATTTGTACAATTACGCCTTTTCTCCACTGATTCCGTGGTAAATTTTCATCCAAAATAAGCACTAAATCACCTATTTTTAAAGGCGTATCATCTTCACGCTACTTTTTTCGTGGAATCAGTGTCGGAAGAAACTCTCTTAACCATCGACGTCAAAAACAATCAGCATAATATTGTGCTGTTTTCCATTGCTTATTTGTACTAAGTACTTGCGCATCGCATCGCCCAAATCTTATTTCGCCTGAAGATGACCCAATTAAAAAATGATTGGGTGTAAGCGCTTCTCGATCTCTCGGATCTACAGTTACATAGGTAAGAGGTCGCGAGTTAACACAATGTTCTATTTCTAACAACGTTGTTAACAAAACTTCTTTCCGCGGAGCTTGATCTTTTAATATTACATTTAGAGCTGATTTTACCGATCGAATTAATCGCTCCCATGCACCTCCCATATGCGAATCACTTGGCGGGTTAAATTTCCAATGAATCTCTTTCTGAGTCGCAAATTCAATTATTTTTTTATTGTCAATCTCTTTTAAAGTTTGTTTTAATTCAGTACTCATGCCTTTAAAATTAGTACCATTGTCGCAATATATAACTAATGGAGTCCCTCGACGAGCGATAAATCGCTTCAAGGCCATTATAGCGGAATCAGTACTAAGGCTATGGGCTAATTCAATATGGATGCCTCTAGTAGTCATGCAAGTAAATAATGCACCATAACATTTCTCACGCATTCTCCCTTTTCGCACCTGCATTGGGCCAAAATAATCAAGGCCACAGTGTGTGAAGGGTCTAAGACGGTAAGCTAAACGTGCAGGTGGCAAAGCAGCCATCTTTGGGTTAGCTGGTTTTCCACGATTCATTTTGCAAACAATACATCTACTCACTAAACTGCGTAATCCTTGACGCAATCTTACTATCCAAAATTGTTGCCTAATTTCATTTATTAAACTTTCGTGACTTCCGTGGTAAAACTTTTCATGATAAAATTTAATAATTAAGCGAGATAAAATTTCATTTGCATCTAAAATAATAGGATTTGACACAATATCATTGTTTGAGAAATTTATTACTCGACTTTTGGAACGTAAAATACCTTGCTTGTCAATATAACAATTTAAATTCAAAATTCGGCTATTTTTAGATAAATTTTTCTAAAATTTTAGAGCAGAAATTCCTTCGATAAATGAAATACTTTGACTCAACTTAATACGAATTTCTTTTGCTTTCAACCGTTGTTCTAAAGGTGTAAATTTTCTTTTGCGCATACGGTTGATCGCCTCAAGAAAGGTGACTACAGCCAAAAGTCGATTATATGATGAAAAATTTGAAAAATCGATTATGGGACTTTCGTTAGAAACGTGTGCCACGACTTTTTTAACCTCTGACGTATTTACTGTTTTATTAATTAACTGTATCTTTAGATTAGCGTCCGGCCATTCAGATTCGGGTGTTCTTACAAATGGTGGCCCTAATAGCCCTACTTCCCTTGTCAAAAGCGTTAGGCGCGTATCTAGTCCCGTCGTCCGCGGGATTGTCTTTCGTCGAAATCCATTTCCATTCGTCTGCATCAGTAGCTTCTCTTATCTCGCTTAATCGGTTCGCAACAAAAACTTTAAATTCGCGCGAATCTTTTTTGATCCAATGTAGAACCGTTAATGAATCTGTCCAAAAAACACGTTTAGAGATTTTAAATTCATGCTCGTCTCTAATCACCTTTGCCATACGCGAAGCTAATACGGCGGCTTGAAGTTCTAGTCGCGGAATAGTCAACACTTTAAGAGGGGCTACTCTGCTTTTTGCCATAATTATTGATACGTGAAATTTGTTATTCGGTAAAACAAATGGCCAATATGCGATAGTCGCATATGCTTTCAAGCTTGCATCGCAAAAAATATGGAGCTCGGCCTCGACTTGCTGTGAATTTTTAAATTGATAACAGCGTTCTATGCGACAAGATTGGATTTTATCAAGTTCACATAACCATCGTTTCCAATTTTGAAATTCATTATCTCG
>JAPYZO010005600.1:0-10083 GCA_030522905.1 Torymus flavipes | reverse complement strand
CGTAGTGTAAATATTAGAATGCAAAATCGATGTGTGATTTATTGGCTCGTGATTGTGTAATTTTTGAGGCCAGATAATTACATTTTGTTTATAATTTCGGTAAAAGATTTCACGATATCTCGAGTATTTTCTACTCTCTAAATTTAAATTAGTCCATATGCACTGAAACCAAATCAGTGGTATAATTATAACTGATAATCAGTAAAAATCTACTGACAATTAGTGAATATTCACTGATTGCCAGTTATAAGTATACCACTGATTTGGTAGCCTGGTCTGAACTAACCCTTTTTAATTATCCTATGATGATCTAATTCGTTTATCTATTATCGATCAATTAAAGAAAAATTTGTCCACCGTTTCTTCACACCAAAAAAACAAAACAAAATTTCATAAAATCATCAATACTTCTCCTGCGCGCGCCTCGAAGCCTTCACATCACTGCGACAGCCACTGAAAATTCATAAGCCTCTCTATAAATCACACACTGGCACATGACGGGTTTCATGCGACCTTGCCTCGCGTAGCAATAAACGAACAACATCGTAACAAAAAAAGAGACATAATCATTGCTGCTGTTCGCAGGATGCATGAAGAACAACGTGCACCATCCCTCGGGTACGGAGTGGACGGAGCCGAGCGATCCCTGCCGCATCTACACCTGCAACGCCGGCGTCATCACCGAGTCGAAACTCAGGTGTTACACGCCCTGCGGGAATCCGACGCCACCGGGGCCCGGTCAGTGCTGTCCTACTTGTGCAGGTTGGTTTTTTTCTGTTCTCTTTCTTTTGACGATAATTATTCCGATAATATTAGGGTTAAAACAAAAGGCACGTCGCGCGGAACCAAAACGCTTACTTTTTTTATTTAGATATTTTTATCGTTTTATCTCGTTACTAGAGCAACGATATAAAATATTTGAAGCTTTTAAAAGTAAAACTGTCGCAGTTTTATTGTACATTTTTATCGAAATATAAGAGTTTTTATATGCACATACTTGGAATATTATATACGCGTGTGTATATATATACATATTCAACGACGTTTAAGTATTTCCACAACACGCGACATTTTATTGCGAAAGCCTCGATAAATTTCAAGTAACCACACGCTAGCCCCAATTAATAAATCCGTAAAGATATTGGATATATACGCACATATATTTATTATATGAATTAATTAAGCGGACCTTAAAATATGCAAAACTTATTAATGACCGTGCCGACAGCTTTATCTCGCGCAAAATCTATTCAGCTTTTAATCCGCGGCGTTTTTCCCCTCTCGATATATTGTAACGTATATACATACATATATATATCCCAACAATGTACCTACAACGCGCGCACATTTTTCACGACTCGTGTATTTATCAGCGCTGTACACGCGTTCTTTTTGTAATAAATTATCGTCGGCTGCCGATAAGCGCGAACGCACAGACGATTACAAGAGTACGATAGATATACAATTATGAATTTTCCCTACAAGTACTTACATTTGATTTGAATTTTCGTTCGAAGGCTGCTACGTGAACGGTCAGAAAGTGACAGAGGAGAGGTCGGTGATGACGACGGAGGATCCCTGCGTCACCTGCAGATGCAACATGGGCAGGCTCACCTGCGCGAAGAAGGCCTGCCCGGTGCTACATTGTCCCGGGTCGAGGCTCTTCCAGGAACCCGGCGAGTGCTGCCCCCGATGCAAAGGTATATATAACAATTGTCCATTCTCTTATGTAGGTTATAGCGTTGCAAGCAATATCGGCGTTTACTTATTTATAGATTGTTTGTGTATATTATTCGACGAGAAAAGTTTCGACCGCGATTTATTTATAAATTAAAGATTGATAGGATGATCAATCCTTTCTCGTGCTCCGCGCATGTAGACATGTGGTTCTTCGGAAGAAGAGCGAAAAATCGCTTTAAAATAAATCACTTAGCTGAGTCATTCTTTTGATTAGCGAGGAAGATGGGGTGGCTATGCAGAGGCTATTTTAAGAAGCGGAAGGAGTTGTTCGTTTGTTTTCTGAATTGCAATCTGCAAGTTCTGATGTTGCATTAGTGCTTGTTCATCGTTAAGAAAGTTGGATGTGGTTTTTTTTCTTAACAGCTTGTAGAATTCTCGGTATATCTAGTCTTTTTCCTTATCGTACTAATTTCTTTTGTTCTCCTTTATAATTATTTAATTATTTTTTCATATAGCAGTCCATCGTCCTCATATTACTAGAAAAGTATTATAGCACTACTATAATAATACTAGAAAAATACTAGTAATACTACAACAATATTAAATACATATTATAATAGTATTATAATACTATTATAGATTTGAAAAAAAACATGCCTGGTTTAAAATGAACTATTCTTTATAATCACCACATAAAAATAACAAATACCAAAAAAAAAATACGAAAACCATTACCATTCTTGACATCTGCAATCAAACGCAGTCACCACTTTTGCTAATCCCACGCATTTCGAACGAATAAATTCGGGAATAATGCACACAGGAAAATCAATTAAAACTACAATCACTGACCCACCTGCAAACGCGTACGAAGAAAAAGATCATAATCTTTATCTATTTCTCTTTCCCGCAGGAATGGGCAAATATCTGCTGCCACCGCGCGGCGCCTGTATGCTGGGCACCGTCCTCCACAACTCGGGCTCCCAATTCTACCTCGACGAGTGTACTCGCTGCTCGTGCACCAACTCCGCCATCAGCTGTTCCAAGGAGACCTGTCCCGTCCTCGAGTGCGCCAGCGAGTACCAGACCAAGCTACCCGGGCGCTGCTGTCCCCAGTGTCCGATGATCGAGGAGAGCAGAGCGTCGTGCACCTACGCCGGCAAGACTTACGGGGCGAGTACCATTGTCGTCGCGACGGCGATGATGATTGCTTGTTGGCTGATGCACGCGGTGCTAAAATAATTGAGAAAGAAAGAAAAAAGCGTGATCGGAGGGGTAGAATGATACAGGGCGTTTCGTTCTATTGATATCGATGGGCAAGTTTAGTTTGATTAAATGAAAATTGTATGGTAGTTTTATTTAGTAATTTATATGGTTCGGATAAGTGTAGTTTCTGTTTCGGTTAGTTATTTATTTATTGTTTTTTTCCTTGTCATTGATGTCGTGTGATACGGTCAGTATTTCTAGTTTCTATGAGATTCGTACTAATGTATTTGTTAGTAAAGCAAAGGGGATTCTAACGACGCGATTGTTAAAATCCCATTTCTTTTATGATCGTGTATTAGAAGCTAGATAAATACGATGATTTATTCCATTATGGCTAGTATTATTGTGTTAGTATTATACAAATTGATTATAGTGTAGGTTTAACTGTAAGAGCTAGATATGGATAGAACGAAGCCCGGAGAAAAGCATATCTTGTTATCAGACGAATAAAAGAGAGAGAGAAAGAGAAAGAACGTCAGTATTATAAATCATGACAAATTTTACTTGTGAAAGTACAATTCCTAATGCCATTGTAAGATAATAATTAAGGCGACATTCACAAGTGTTTTGTGAAGATTGTCACGGCAGTGATTACTTTTATAATTATAAGCGTGTATAATTGAAGTTACATCACATTTACGTTCATCGCACTATTTTTTAACATGCTCATGCGCTTTTTACAAATAAAGATGTTGTATAAAATGAATGTCAGCTAAAGTTTTTTTTTAACACTAACATGTATAACATCACTAACCGAAAGATTATTCACGAAACCAGTAACTGGCTAAAGGCTTTTTTTAAGAGTTGGTGTTCAATTACTAATATATTCATATATTAATAATCACAATAATACTATTTCCACTAGATCATCAAAAGTAACAATGATAATTTTCAATTGTTTCTGAAGAAGCCTTTAGCTAGTTAAACATTTTTTGCTTCCATCAATGTACATATTTTATAAATTATTTTATAATCGTCTGCAATTATCGATATCAACACACTCGCACTATCGTAAGCACAACATTACACAAAAACACTCACTTGCACACATGCACTATGGCACCTCTGCTTATCTACTGCGCAGTTGAATAATAGGGTTCTAAATTATTGAATAAAGATTAAACTGTCTTGCATGGATGAAAAGCCAACATCTAAATTTAGAACTCTAGGTACTCCAACCGAGTCCTCCTGTACCACGTTTACCAACCTACCCATTATATCACCTAACCAAAAAAGCACCATTGCACCAGCATCGCACGAACCATTTGCAATCAATCACATATACTGTACATAGAGATTCACTATTAGACTTGGATGTCACTAAAGAAAAACGTTTGCTTGAGACTAACTTTGGAAAAAAAAACAACAAAGATAACAGTTAAGAGTTAGAGAAGAAAAAGTCACCTCTCACTCGATGTGGTTATAAACGTTCTAATTTCTCCTAGGCAGGATGGCGAAACTTGGAAGCTAGATCCCTGCAAGTCGTGCGCATGCAAGCAGGGCAAGGTGCGCTGCGCCATGTCCATGTGTCCGCCCTTAACAACTCCCTGTCCGCCGAACTCGCGTTTGGAACTGCCCGAGGGCCAGTGCTGTCCACGATGCGTTGAGAGTGAGTTCTTATCTCCTATCCACACTCATAACACACATATACGCAGACACTTACACACGCGCATCGTATCGCGGTTAGTGGATATAAGTGATTGTTCCGAATCTTACGAAGGTAATTTTGAGGATTGTGATTGTTGATGGGAATTTAGTGACAAATTAATTGAAAATCGTTGCTTCCGGAGATGACGAATAAGCACATTTATATCATATACTGTGGTCCTATTGATGAGGAATATTGTAACTACGTGTATCACCTCCGTTGCACATATGTAAATTAGACCAATATTTGAAAGTAAGGAATGTAGCTGTAGTAGTAGTATTTTGTATGTGTCAACAGATTCTAACTTTTGTCTACAATTTGAAATTAATTAGTAATTAATCTTTTTTTTCCTATTAGTTTGTAACCTAGACAGTAAATCGTTAGACAGTAAACTCAATTAAATGTGTAGATCCTTCTTTTTTCTCGTTAGTATAATAGATAAAATAAACGTGTCGAAATGTATACGAATGTCGTGCCGTAATCCACACTAAATTGAATAGAAAAGCAGAACAACTTGATCTGTTTCGTTGGTCAATCCACTGTAGACTAAGTATCCATCTTCCACTGTCAATGACATATCCTATATCCAAAAATAAAACTCGACAAATCATCACCACAATCATCATCATCATGCCCACTCACGACGAAAACCTCTCAATTCTAACCACGATAATGATATCCGTCCAAAAAGGCGACGGCGTGTGTACTGTCTTCGGCGACCCGCACTACCGTACATTTGACGGCAAGTTCTACACGTTCCGTGGTTCCTGCAAGTACCAACTAACCAGCGACTGCGTCAACCACACGTTCAGTATTCGCGTGACCAACGACGCCAGAGCTACTCGAGTGTCCGCCTGGACCAAGACCATATCTCTGAAAATTGGCGACATGAAGGTGAACCTGGGCCAGAAGATGCGGGTCAAGGTGAACGGACGACGAGTTGAGATACCCTTCCGTATGGCCAGCAAACTGGATATCAACAGGACGCAGGATAGTATACTCGTGAGCACGCATCTGGGGATCAAGATCCTCTGGGATGGGATTAGCTTTCTGGAGGTGTCAGCACCGACCTCGTACAGAGGGAAGCTGTGTGGATTGTGCGGAAATTTTAACTCGATGCCTAAGGACGATCTGACGAATAGGAGGGGAAAGCTGCTGTCGGATCCGGTGAGTTTTGGTAACAGCTGGGCCGTGGGAGCGAAAAAGATCTGCTCCAGAACGAAGAACCACGCAAGGACACGGGGGTGTAAGCTTCGAAAGGATCACAGGTGAGTTGATTTGGTTAACCGTGGGGTTATAGTTTAATAAGTCTATTTGTATTTGGATAAGTTTTATCAAGCTTATAGCTAAAACCACATTTCAATTACAGTTAATCAGTTTAAACGTTAAAAAAGGAAAACTTATTCCATAACTTTGTAAAAATAACTATAGCATTTGTTAACTAATTATTTATTCATTTTCAAAAATATTCTGAACTTAAACGGTCAAATTCGGTTTCTTAAAACGTTCAAATGTAATTTGGTCCATCGGCTTTTACCTTTTGTAATAAATTTTTTTTTTTTTTCCTGTTTTAACACAAAATCTTTATCACTAAACATTCACCACAAATCTTAATCTTTGCAAAACATAACTTTCCTCATTCCGCAGGCTCTGCAACCGTCTACGCTCATCAATCTTCGAATCCTGCCACCGCAAGGTAAACCCGGCCATGTACTACAAGGCATGCCTGGCGGACATGTGCGAGTGCCCAGGCGAGCACTGCTATTGCGAATCCTTCATGGCTTACGCGCACGACTGCCAGCGCCTCGGAACTCAGCTACCCCACTGGCGGAAATCAACGCGCTGTCGAACTGTGTGGGATTCAACGCCAGCGGATCAGGGCCTGCCGGCGGCCTTCCGCCGGGGTCGCGCTGGCTAACGAAGGTCAAGCCTCCGCCGTCGGCTAACACCGGCGATGAGGCAAGTCGTCGACTCCTCCTCGACCCGCTGCGGAGGCCCGGGTGGCAAAGGAGTGAGAGGGAGAGTGGAGGGAGGAAGTGGGGGGAGAGGAGATGTGTCCTGGCCTCCGCGAGAATCTACTAGTCATCTGCTTACACTCGATACGCATTAATGGTGAGTGCATGCTTTCGAGGGAATATTTATTCCGTTTGATCTTGATGGATAAAGATATGATTCGGTCTTGAAGAACCTCTTATCTACAACTAGTTTAAAACAAATTATATTCTTAATTTACATACTTACGTTAATTAATGGTATTTCAGTACCATTTTTTAATAAAACAGGGTATTGTCACACAAGGATAGCAATGGCAAAATTAATTCAGTGTAAAAAAGTTCTTAATTTTTTCTTTCAAGATCCATATGAGATAATTGCAGTCCAATGATTCTTTGTCGGGCACATTAAACGCATGAGATAAACGTGCAAAATGATTTATATTATGATATTCTCACTTGAAATTTAAAAAAAAGTTTGATAAGTGTATATATGATACGTAAATCAAACTTATATAACGCAAATTTATATCCCCGTTTTTTCGTTTATGTTTATTTTTAACTTTCAATATGAAAAAATTTAATTGTTTTTCTAAATTTATTTTAAGAATCTTCAAAAATAAATAAATAGTATAAGCAATTTAACTTTATGTTTAATTCGAAAGTAAATATTTAAATATCAAAGACTTTAAACCATTGAACGAAATTATGAAGAATTATATATCTTTTCCGAGAAAGTTAAATCAAATCGCCAAGCAGAATTTTCAGATTTTCGCAGTAGTCAATTCTTTAAAAAGTCATTTTTTTATATTATCAATAAATAAAGTATGTAAATTATTTCAACAAAAATAGTAACCGCGAAATTATATTATTATTGCGAAGAAAAGTAAGCTGCAATGTACTCAATATTTCTATGACGATGTATATAAAAGAAATGAAAGTTAATACGAGGTACCAATTTAAATATCTTTTTATTTCACCTTCTGCACAGCCTCGGCGATAAAACAATCAAATAAAAACATGACCCTGCAGACTTACGAGACTAACGCGAGATAAGACAATGCGCGGTAAATTTTTATACCGTTTTAGTAACATCTCAAAGACCATAAATTAATTTTTATATAAAGAAGCGCGCATCATCCGCAAGAACAATGCCAATTCCTGGTTAAAAAAAATTAAATCTTAAAAATTCTTCTTTCGCCACCATCCTAATCGATCACATTTATATTTTTCTGTTTCAGAGCACCTTCCAGTATTTTGGCCGATGAGCAGGCTCGCGGCAACATAGCGTCTACGTACGCCCCAGTGTGTGCGTGTGTGTGTGAATGTGTATGGGTGTGAATGTATGTGTATCTGTCTGTAACCGAAACGGCGACCGATTGCGCGCGCGTGCGCTTTGTACGTTATTTTTTTTTATCGCTATATACGTTAGCGCCTTAGTAAGAAACGCAATTATGTAGAAAGCGGACGACGCATAAGTACACTTTACGATTGAGGTATACAGAGTTGTACAGAGTCGCCGTATAGATGAATTTTGCGTGCCGCACGCACGCACTCGTGTACATAATTACCTATATGAAAACGATTCGCCCGCGCTACTCTACACGCGTATATAATTATGTTTGTCGTCGTTCTTGAGTTTCGACGACGACGGTCGAACGAACTTGACTTGATTAGCTGCAATTATGAACGTAAATTAATCGAATCTCGCGGCGCGATGTCGCTGGAATTGCGCGAGCGCGCTGCGAATGTTTTTACGTATATATATTTATATAGTTTGTGTTCAGAAAAAAAAAATGTCTCTTTTCTCGTCTCCTTCTTTTCTCCGTCTGTTTTTTCCTTCTTCTTTTTTTTTTTTAATTTTATAAATAAACGCGTTACTAGCCGAAGTATTTAAATAATATATATATATATATTGAAATTGATCAAACGTCAGTATGATGCATTGGGAATCAAATAGACTGTGTACAACGTTGCGTATTGCGATGAATTGTGTATAAGCATCGGGCGTTATAATTAAGCATTTAATTGTGAGAGAACAAAAAGCTAAAACGCTATATTATATAGATGACAATTTATCGCCGAATTATGCGTGTATATTTTTTGTAAACGAAAAAAGTGCCTCCAAGCGCTATATTAACGTTTATCGATCAAAGTCCTGTGGTGTATATTATAATGTATACATACACACAACCGCCAAAACAATGCAAATACGCTCGCGCCTCTATCTTATCAATCCGCGGGTTGATAAGAAATTACTGTACATTCTTTCGTTTTCCGACTCTTCTCTTTTTACTCTGTTTTTTTTTTTTGTAATTTTAATCTTCGTTACTTTTAAGGATTTTTAGAGAAAAAAATATTGTACATAGCTAGAAAGAAATGACTATTTTCTTTTATTCGTCGTAGGTCTTGAGAGTTCTCGATGTATAAGTTATATGTGAGTAATTATTATGTATGTACATGTGTACCGTTTATAGTTCAATTCACATTTCTTTTTGTAATATACGTATAGATGAAGTGTACGTATAACAAGGCGTTTGTATTCTATTAGTTCTTTTTTAATTCGTGATTGCGAACATTTTTTTTTTTTTTTTCACGAGAAGATTGAATCTAGCAACTGATTCCTATATAGAACACGCTATTGAGCGCTTGTGTAAAAAAAAACAACAAAGCAAATAAAAAAAAAGTATGAAACTATTATTTGTATTCGTTTTATTTACCATCCACAAATGATCGAATATAAAAATGTCACGAACCCAATAAGATATAATAAGATCGCAAGGTCTCTTTATGCGTTTGGTAAGAATTTTAAATTTTAATATCTAGTAAGTAGAATAGTAGAATAATTCATTTGAAAACTGTATTAGATTACTTACGGATCGCAATATGCGACGACCATTCAAAATAATTCTTCTTCATTTTAAATCTTTATCACCAGCACCCGAAAAAAAACTCTCCAGCTCTAATCACCCATAAACTCCGTCAAGATCTCCATCGAAGCATCTAACCCCACCGTATATTACTTATGTACCCTCACATTCGTCCACAAAAGTTTCCATCGCGTGACGCATGGATTTTTCTCTCCGACGCCGGTCGCTCCCTTATCGAGGCATCTCTCACGCGGCAACTTTCCCCTTTTAACGTCGTTGACTCATATATATATCGTCTTCCGCCGCAACCCTCGGCTCTCCGTCCATTGTCCACCGAGAGAGTGACACTGACGGGTTTCGGTAGGTAATTTCTTTTCTACACTTTGATGTTTGATATGATATCATTCAGAAATAATATGCGAATGTTGAATTTAGGATTGTTTGAAAATATCTTAATGTGCTTTTATGTTTATAAGCCATGCATAAATCAGAGAGATTTTTAATGGCGGTAATAATTAAATTAAATATTGCAATAAATAATTTGCAGCCATTGCTGCAATATAATACGTTTAAAATTCCATTTTTTTAAATATAATTCTAGGCGTTCGGATACGCCTGTTACCGTTGT
>JAPYZO010005599.1:0-17424 GCA_030522905.1 Torymus flavipes | reverse complement strand
CAATTTAGTAATGGTCAATGACTGTATAGTTGCAATTGAAGCGCATCTTAAAGAAAAGATTGAAAACGCACAATTACTTGTATACACATGCAGTAGGTCAAACCTCGAGGCATGTCGCGGTGGCTGTTTAAGAAGTGCAGCCACAGATCTCGCGAAAATCGGAGTAGATAGCGACGACTCGCTGCATGCCGGACGCGACGCTGTATGTCCGCATTGCTCCCCGGCGTACAGTTCGCCTGGAGAATGAGACAGCTTCCAGCCTGTCTTACAGCTCATTCGCGCCCCGCCGCCTCTCCCTCTCTCGGGGACGATTCGGGGCTTTATACCGGCCCTAATACTATAAACTGCCGTGTAAAAACATTACTTCAAAGCGACCCGTAAATTTGCGAGAGCGCATCATGTAACTGCTCCGTATAGCTCTGAAAAATTCAAATTGTACCGTGATAGTATGTACTTCCTGAATATATGAATTGGAAATGCAGTAGATTTGTAGTTTGAGTATAAACGATCCGTAAATCCATCATATAATAGTATAAGGGTTAATATGAGTGTTTACAAGCAATAAAGTTACATGCTCTCTCGCTTGATTTTTGTATCATTTCCCGTTAAATTAAAAAAACCCATCACAAACGCCAAATAACGCATCATCAAACTAACTTGTATGAATTTTTTTCTCATTGCAGAGTGACAGCGGGCTAGCGGACCCAGATCCAGGCCGAACTGGCACCATGACAGCCATTAATTCGGTAAGACCGCCAGTAGCACGGCCAAGCCTGCATCCCGTATTTCATGCGCGCGTACGTACCCTCCTCCTACTCCAGCCACTCTCGTTCTAGCAAAACTCTGAGAGGAATGATTCCCGCAGCAGCTCTCTCTCTCTCCCTCTCTTTTGACTCTTTCTCTCGCGTCGCTTGCTTTGAGTTGCCGCTGCCGCCGGCATAGGAGGAGGAGAAGGATGAGGGAGGGGCAGTCTCTTGCAGTTTCGCCACGTGCGCGGACGCCTCGCGAATTTCTAAGTGGCTCGATCGATTCCACGTCCGCCCGCGAGAGCGAGCGTACATGTATATAACGTATAGGTGGGTACGTACACGTTTCGTCCGCGAGCTATATTTCTCTCTCGCCACACCGCTATATATGCCGGCTGCTACTACTGCTTGGCTTTATTTTACGCGCGGGGGCGGCTGCCGCGCGTTGGACCGTTCTTTTTTGCGTTGCGCGCCGCTGCCGTGCAGCTCGGCTGAAAAGAGAGGGAGGGAGAGGAGGAGGAGAGGGTCCGCGTATCGATTGCGAGGATTAGAAGCGAGAGCGTGGGTTAGAGCGCGTACGCGAAGCTGGGGAGTGTCGAGTTTTCAAAGAGCTCTCTGAAATGGTCGTTAAAATTTTTCTCAATTTTCTTGACTTGCTATACCTATATACATTTTGAGTAGGATGTTTTAATAGTCTGATTCGTTGTCGCATTTTTTACTTTACGCGCTATAGAAAAAGGTTCTTTTTATATATATATACCTATGATATATGAAATATTCCAGGGAAGGATTGAAACTTTAAAAATGTATTTTTCACCGACGCGCATGTAATACTCTTTTGCACCTCTGATTATGGAGCAGATGAAATGTTTCTAAATTTTCCCAATTCCGAATTTCCTGCATTTTCCTCGCACACGCCGAACGCCCGACCGCGCGCGATGTGCGACATTTTCACGTACAGCGGCGTCTCATCCCGCGCGATGGCGTTGATAAAAAAAAAATTGTGCGCGCGCGGCCGGCGAACGTGACCCCGGCTTCTCTCATGCTCACGCGCGCTCGCACCGCCGCGGAATTCGTTTTCGCGGTTCAGAGTCGCTCCGATCACACACATACAGAGAGGACAGCGAGAGATAGAGATAGAGAGAGAAAGCGTCACGCGTGAAAGGGGGAGAAGAGAGAGGGGTACTTTTGAACTCGCTGACGCGTGCGCGCGCACACGCTGATTGGAGTGTTAGTTAAGGATCACGTAGCGGATGGCTATCGGTTCCATTTGTACGCACCAATCGGCAGTATATATATATATATGACTATAAAGAGGAGGAGGTCGCACGTGTGTATACGTCGTTACGAGACGGCACGGGTAGTTACGAAGGGATTAAAAATTTGTGCAAAAATCGCTGACCGATCAAAAGTTCAGTCGCGTATATATGGATGTGTACAGCGCAGATGATGGAGGGTGACGATTTTCGTGGTGGAAAATTTTTCTATCGATGGCGATGAATATTTGAAATAAAATGTGCTTTTATGGTCGGAGGCAAAGTTAGTACGTGCTGTAGGTAGCGTTTGTGGTTAGTTCGAATTTTTAAATATATAGAAAATCATTATATTTTAAATGTAATTTAATTTAATATGGAGATATAAGATGACAGGCGATAAAAAGATACAATAATACTACTTTTCACTTTATAATACAACTTTACAATGAAACCTGACTGAAAAATGTAAACTTTTAACAAAAGTAATTTCCAGTATCATTGATCGCAGGTGTCCCATTAATCTGTACACTACTATTTGACCAGTCTATATCTCATTGCAATTAGTTCATTGTCATTCAGAGATACTTGTTAAAAGCGACAACTGCGTAGCAATTCCGGCCGCATAAATCTTTCCAATTTACAGCTGGCTGTGTGTGCAGTGCGCTTGCACGTTTGCGCGGCTCTCTTCCATGTCTTAATTAACATATTATTTAAATTTGCTCGCGGGAATCGAAAGGAAAAAATCCTTTATCCCCTCTCTCCTTACCGAGCAAACAACACAGCTGCGCGGGGCAAACTTTAATCACGCCGTTTCAGGTCAGCAGCGTCGGGTATCATTGAGATATTGATTAACCATATACGGTGGGCATAATTATACGCATATATTCTCTCGCTCCCATTCTATCCTACTTTTCAACTTTTTCTCGCCTTTTCTACTATGGACGATCGAGGACAAAAATACGCGCGCTATCAAGTTCGCCAGGTGAGATTTTTTGCACATACGCGCGGCTGGGACTGCACGCATCCGTATATATATAGAAAAAGACCTGAATATCTCCTTCTTCGGTCGTATATATACGCTTGCGCTTGCGCGTACGCCCGGGCAATCGTACGAAAAGAAAACTCGTAACTTTTTCAATTTCGCTCTCATCCGGGGGGAGATCGGGCGCACGCTCGCTCGTTGCATTCGCTAAATCGGAATTCGCAAAAACTTGGCGTTCCGCTTTCTCTCCCTCCCTCTCGCGCGCGCGCGCGAGGCAACGCGGGCGAGGTGGCAGCAGAGGCATCTCCGGGACGGAAATCTAAATAATGCGATTGTATGCGAAAGTAGCCTTCGAGAATCAAACGCAAGCCGGAAAATTCGTACGTGTCACTCTCAGACTACCTGCTTAAATTTTGAAGTGGCTCTGCCGTTTTCTTTTCCTGTGCTTTTTCGAGAGGGAGCTGTGCTGACAAAGAGGAGCACAAAAAGGATAGAATCCCATTTATAGCGGAGTTTCATATAAGAATGCAAAAATATTCTGTTATAATAGTTCGGATGATAAAAGGAATGATGGTATTTCTAAAATACCAACGATATCTTTATATTTGTCTGATATTTTATTTATTTAGAAAGTTTTCGAAAATATCACGTATAAATGCCAATTATTCATAATTTATATTTTTTAGAAGTACATCCTATTCTATATAAATTTGTTTAGGAGGTGATGGATAATTTTTCTTTCACATTCGTTATACAACTATATTTCGCGAACATTATCAAACGACTCTTCGAGCAAATCCAAACCTCGGCATCATGACCATTCCTTATTCAAAGAACCATCATGCACGTGGAATTTAATTCACCCGAAGCACGCGCGGGCATACAGGAGAATCCCCATTATTTCTCTAATGCAATTTCCCCGGGGAGCGACGAGGCGGGGGGGCAGCAGCGCGGAGGCTGTGAAAAAATTTCCCGACAAGAGCATTTAAGATTCTTTTCGGCTCGTTTCCCCGTTCCCTCTCGCTTTATACGGAGCGAGAAGCCATTGCACCTCGTCCCATACCCCTCTCCTCCCGCGCGTGCGATAATCGGAATTTCGCGAAGTCGCAAGCCTGTGAGGGAGGCAAAAAAGAGGCAAGAGAGAGGGAATAGTCGCACGTCGAATCGACAAAATGCCCGTGGTACCTTACGCGCGAGAGAGTTCGCGACCGACGGGGAGGAGAGTGTATAGGTGTCGGCAGCGATGGGAGGCAGTCGGAGGGAAAGTCTCTCGGGAGGCCAGGGTGTGTGGAAGCAAAGTAGGTGCGTGCAGGCTATGTATATATACGTGCCGAGAGAGAGAGCAGTGCGCATTGCTCGCGCGTTGCTACTCGGAAATTCCGTGCTTCTACAGGTATACCTATACTATACCTAGTACGCGAAAGAGGGGAGCTAGCACGTCCCGCGAGACTGACGCACTGGGGAGAGAGGCAAGTTTTGCTCTCTCTTGAGAGATTCGTCGCGAGCGCGCGAAAAAGAGAGAGAGAGAGAGGAAGGTATCGATGGAAATCCCGGCAGCTCTCCCTTCGCCTGTCCGCGTGTATTCTCCTCCTGCCTGCTTCTTCTTCGTCTACTTTTTCATTCTCTTTTTTGTTACGTCGACGCTGCCGTGACGCTGCAGCGCCGCTGTTGTGCTGTGTGTACACAGACGCGCGAGTGAGCGCGCGTCTATATGAATGTTTGAAAACCGCTGATTGATTGCTGTCGGTGCTGCTTCGTGCACGTGTGTTTCTCCGCGCGGGAAAAGTTCTTATACGCGAGCGCAGGTGCGGAGAGGCGGGCGAAAAAATTGCCGGATAGACGAAGGGCGAAACGCGAATGGATGGACGAGCGTACCGCCTCGAGCTTGATAAAAAGTTTACGCGTGTGGGTTAGCTGGGAATTTTTTGCAGTGCAAACGTGGCTATACTATACAAGAATTAAAAAAAAAAGAAGAAAACGTTTTACAGCTCGGATTCAAAATTAATTCTTATACCATAGGATATATTTTTAGATTTTCATTTAGAATCAGAAAGTTAAAAACATGTTTTTCCCGAGTATAATACATTTATTTCCAGGTTCTATAACGAAAGCGTAATAAACGCGTACCGTTAAAGTTGAACCTCTCTTCGCTTTTCCACTCGCGTCAATCACAAACTCGGTTTTAATTTAATCGACACGCGCGCGCTTCTCTTTTCCCGCCCCTTTTCGTCGCAATTCTCAAAACGACAAGAATGTGTGTCAGGCGCGCGTCAATGGCAAGCCTTTCCCACCGCCCTGCCCTCGGGAGGTTACCGCTCTTTTTAATATACACACACACAGCTGGGAGGGTTAACCAACCGACGTAGTGCGCGAAAAAAGAAAGGGGAGGATTAACGAAGCCGCGTATCGAAAGCATGCCGAACGGAAATGAATCATAGATGTATTTTCGCTTTGGCCGTTTGTTTTGTAGCGTGTTACTTACTGCGTGTAAAGGGAGCGCGAGTAAGCAAAAAAAAGTTCACCGCGTGATAGACAGTGACGAGGCGACGGTGTAGACGTCACCGAGTCTGTTTCTCTCTTTCTCTCTCTCTCTTCCACTCCCATTCCCTTTCTTATTTCCTCTCGACTGCTTCCTCTCTTTTTTTCTCGCCTCTCGCGCTCATGTTCCTCTTTGCCGGCCCGCTGGCTCTCGACCGCTCGGCTGCGTGCGCGCGCGAAAGTTGAAACTCTAAAAGCTCGTTGTAGTCGTAGTAGTCGTCAGCGGCGGCTACGGCGGCGAGACGAACGCGAAACCGGTTTAAATAAAGCACGTGTATGTGGGTCAGTCGCGTGGTGGTGTATATATATGTATACTATAGTACGGAGCGTTCTGCTGCTACCGCTGCTACGTGTGAGTTACGCAATGCCGAGCTTTTGTCAGCAGCGTGCGCTGCGGCTGCTCTCTCTCTCTCTCTCTCTCCCAACACAAGCGCGCGCGCTCCACTCCCGCGTTCATCTTCGTCTTTTCTTCCCTTTTTGCCACGCGCTCGGTGCAGTGCACGTGAAAGCGCCTCTATACAGATGCACTGCGTCCGACTTTGCTGCTGCTGCTGCTGCTGCTGCCTCTCTCTCTCTATTTCTCCTCTTTTGTTTCTACGTTTTTCAGCGTAGTATAGTTGTGGCTCTCTCGTGCGAAATCGATGCGACGCGAACTTTTTTGCCCTGCCTTCCCGCCTTTGCGCGTCCGCGTGTACGTGTTACGCGTACGTATATATACGGAAAGTCGCGCGATTTTGTCGTCGTCGTTCTCTTCTTCGTTTTAACTCGAGTCGTTGCTGCTAGTTTTCTCTCTTTTTGCCGCGAGGATCTGTGAGAGGAGAAAAAGAAGTTAGCTAGGCCAGCGATGAGTGCGGTTTTTTGCGCGCCGACGATTTTTGTTAGCTATGAGCGTATACAATGGGACTCGGTGCTCGGCACTTTGTAAAGTGGCCCGTATTAGAGGGCGAAATTGCAAGTTTTGTGTTTGAAGAAAGTATACAAGCGCAGAGAGTCGCGTCGAGTATTGTTGTCAGTATTCTTTTATTGCTTCTAAATACTAAGAAAACGTTTTTTAAATTGTCAATATCAGGTCATACATTCACATAGTAAAACTATACATAAAAAAATAAATTAGAGAAGTTCCAAAATGCTTGAAGCTAATATCTCTCCCAAGTTATTTGAGAACATCTTTCACGGCCCAGTTTAGTCACATACACCCAAAACTTTTTTAAAAGATCCATTTATCTAACTCGCTTCGTTTCCAGACGCAGAGAACGAACACCACCCACACATTTTTTTTATCAACTTCATTACAGAGTCTCGCGGTAAGCCCCCAGCTGATGCGTTTCTCGGCGAGAAGCTCTCGGATACACACATATACACACACTCTTTCGGCGAGTTTACGAGCGCAGTCTTAGCGCGCGCGCTTGCCCTCGCGCGGGGCAAACGCTCGTAAAAGCCTCGTCGTGGAAAACCGAATATAATGGACTTGTAAATTATCCGGGTCAGTCGAGGATCGCTTCTTCTTCGCCTCTCTTTCTCTATATATCTCCCCCCTCCCTCGTTTCCTCCCTTGCTTCTTTCTCTCTCCCGCTGCTCTTCGAGATTGCCCGTAAATGGTCTCGTTTTGGAGTCTCCGCGAGTGGGGAAGAAGAAGAATGGCGCGAGCTGTTTCACGTGATGCACGCGAATCCTCTGTTTTTACTCTATTATTATCACTGGAAATGTGGGTTGCCTTGTTTTTACGTTCGACTGTAAATGAGGGCTGTATATGCGCATATTATATTATGTACAGTATAATAATAAAGAGATCTCGAAAAAACACAGTTCCACAACAGCAAATCGAAATAATAATCCTTGTTTTTTCATAAGACTTTTGGTTTGACCTACTATATATTTTCGGTAAACTGAAAACTTTGAATATTAACATTTTTAAAATGAGAAACAATATTATGAGTAGTTCGGTAACCGAGAAAGTGAATCTGCTCGGAATATATTGACCAAGAAAAGGTCATTCCAAAACTCTCCGACTTCAGTTCCTTACTGCTACATCCTTTTCTTCCCACTCGTCGCTCCGTCTCTTATCGCATCCTGATTTCCTCGGAGATGCGATCGAATGAAATTGCCCGCTATAGCTATATACTATACGTACATATATACATACATATTCACTGACACGAAGAAGCTCTCGTCTCCCACACGCGCGCGTAAAGTCGCGTCGTTACTTCCAATCGGGAGATGCGGAAACAAGCGTCAGCTCGTGACTTTCTGGCCTTGTATACCTAAAAGAAGTCGAGGCAGAAAAAAAGAAAAACAGAAACGGAAGAGAGTGAAAGGGATACGCGGAACTTCTCCTCCTTTTCGCATGAAAAACAGGAGGATCCTTTAATCTTTTTTTGTTTGAGGGAGAGCCTGAGGTAAAGGTCGAACCGAGCGCTCGATAACGCGAGGTTGTTTTGACTCCTTCCCCCTCTCACTTTTTATAATTGGTAAATTATTCAAAGCGCAGCGCGATAATGGCCTCTCGGACGCGCAGTTATATCCCCCTCGTCTTTCTCTTTCTCTCTCTCTCTCTTCCTCCTCTTTTTCGCTAATACGAGCACTCTGCGCCGGCCCCCGAGTCCCGTCTCGTTATAATACGTATAATAACGAGCAGAGGAGGCCGTTTGCGAGCGCGCGCGCGCTTATCGGGGTTCGGGCTTTCACTCTCGCGCTCCCTGAATGGATCAAACTCGGCTTGTTCTCTCTGGCTTTCCCGCGGGTGAGAGGGAGAGAGAGAGGGGTTTTTCAGCGGGCAATCCAGCAAAATCGAATCGGCTTAGGGATTTCGAGTGGCCGAGAGAAGGAGTAGTAGGGTATAAGAGAGAAAGACGGGGATAGACAGTGAGAGAGAGAGAGAGAGAGAGAGAGAGAAGAGAGAGAGAGCCCTTTGAAAACTTTTAAGACGTTTACGTGGGCCTTGGGCGCGAGGGGGGATTTTTTCTATCAGTCGAGTTTGGTGATGCTCGTGTGTTGTTATATATCCGGGAGATAGTGTGTGCGTAGTTCGCTGTTCTGAGGGAGATGTATTTTTAGAGATGATTGGTTTTGAACTGTTACTCCGAATTGTACGAGGATTTGACGACGTAAGGTCGCCTTTGACAACGGATAGACATGCTACTAATTCGTTTCTTCACACGAAGTTGAAATACTTTTTAGCAAATCGTTTTTTTATATAAATTTAAATGACAATTTTATAAACGTCGTAATAAGTTTTTTTTCCTTCCTTTTTGGTTATATAAATTCGTATTAAAATATCGACAGCTCCTATTGAAACATCACAAATAGAACAATTTTCCATCGCATGTACGCACATTTGTCAGTCCGAAGGAAAAAATCGATCCATCAAATGATAAAAAAAAAGAAGAAAAAAAAAACGTAAAATCACCGTCCCCCTCGAATACGTATACAGCCAAATCGAACGACACGAATTTAAGCTCTCTAAATGCGTCCACTGCTCGAAATATCGACGCGCGTGATTTTCCATTTTTCGACGTGCTCGCTGGGGATTTTTCGTTGCATCGTCATCCACCTCCCCCTCGATTCTCCGCACCTCGGGCGCGCGAGATAATGGCCGACGCAAGCGCGTGGGTGCATCCGCGCATATACTATTTTCCGATCCGTCATCACGGATTTTGAAAAGCGGCCCGTCCCGTCGACCGCGACACCGACGACTGCCGAAAATATATTAGAGAGCTCTGCGCGCGTAACTTTAGTTGCGTGGACTGCTGTCGAAAAAGACGCGTTATACTAGTGAAGCTTTTTTTATCATATATATAATATTCATATTACTGAATTCGATTGATGATTCATTTCTAGTATCGCCGAGAAAGAAATATAATGTGAATTTTGATGTACCATGTTTGTCAAATAATTCAGACGCGCTACGAAAGTACTTTATCGTATCTACGTATAGTTTTAATTCGTCGTTTGACGTTGAAATGACATCAATTTACAACCATGTATAATAAACGAATCACAGACAGTTTAATCACACTTCAGATTTTAAGATATCTGATCTTATGAGAAGATTTTTAATAAATACTTTCCAAATATAAGCTATAGTTACTTCTGAGCTTTTTTTAGTATATATATTTTTAAGTTCTCTCAGGATACAAAGTTAAAATTATTGAATAAATAACAAGTCGTTCAACACGATCATACTAATTTTAAAAGCAAAAGATAGTTTTTCCAACATTTTTCGAAAGATTTAAAAATAATCCTCTCTCGGCTAAAATAAAATTTCAAAATTTTTAAAACTATTTTACGACTTAGCAGTATAAATAAATCCATTTAGTACAAAATTATTAAGTAAGGTTTAGAATACTTTCATATTTATAAAAAAACCTTTTTTAAAAAAACTCGATTTAACATGCTATATGTTATGTTGAAACATGAGAAATGAACATAAATTTTTAATAGCAACATAACAATAAATTTTAACGAGAAAATAAAAGAAAGCAGGTCATCATTATTTCGTAAAGCATCAAAAATATTTTCTTTCTCAAATATCATCGAATTCCCCTCAATATTCTTACATCTTACGTTTTCATGAGGTGAAGTTTGCCGATCAATTTTGGAAATTCGCGTATCCTCCTAAACTACCGTATTATGTGCACACACTCTGTCGTCGGAGATGTTCTCTCGGAGTTTCTAGAGTGAGAGAGGGAGAAGGAAAATGACAAAATAATGGCCGCTACAGCTGGCGCAGAGAGCGAGGGGTTCGCTGTCGGCATTTTTCTTTGCGAGAGCGACTATAATGCGTGTCCCTTTCTCTCTCCTGCCATCGAGTAAATGACCCGTGATTAGGTCGCTCACCGTCTCTCGTCAATTCATAATTTTCTACTTTGTCGGTCGATTTTTCGCAAGGGAGAGCGAGCGTTCAGCGCGCACAAGCGAGGAAAGTTTTTAAAAATGTATCGACGGCGCTCGCTTTGAGGGTAACGTTTCTGTGGCAACGATTTAAAGGCTGTATAGATGGGCGGGAACGTTTGCGAGATTGTTTTCGTTTATTTTAGAAAGTTTGTTAAAATTTATCGAACCGAAACTCGTTCAACTTTATACAATTTTGCACAAAAAATTTATGGAAAGATGAATAATATTTGTATTGATCTGTAGAAATAATAATTTAATGTTAAATTAACATAGAAACAACAATATCGGGATAGGTATACTCTAAAATTAGATCGAGAAAAGTCTACGGATATGTTTATATTTAAATAGTTTGCAGAGAATTTTAATAAAAAAAGGTGACTCATTAGCACACTGTTTGCATTCAGTTAGCTAATTCTACTCGCGCGCGCGTGATCACGATTCAACGTTACAACCTAAATATAAAAAGCTAATTAGCACGCAGCGTATAAAGGGGGAAGGTTAAAACTCGGCAGCTATACTGGCGCGCACTCGTTAATTAAACGCGTATGTTTTTCAGCCGAGTGCACGCGCGCGCGCGATCAGCCCCCTCTTGAGATAAAAAGACCGGCGCTTCCGAAGAGAGAGAGAGAGAGAGAGAGAGAGAGAGAGAGAGAGAATAACGAGAGCAAGGCAATGGTGGGGGGCACACGTTGCCACCACCGCCGACGGCGGCGACGACGACGAGGATGGCGAGCTGGAAAGAGAGAAAAAAAAGCGAGTGGATACAATTAAACGTAGATCATTGAGCAGCGAATGGGATCGCATTGCAAATGCGCCCCCCCCCTTCCTTCCCCCTAATGAATGTCCGATAGAATCCTATAGAAGTCTCGAAGAGAGATTATCTTCGAGTGCTGCGGAGGGGTGAGTGCGGAGAGAGAGGGCGAGACGAGGGAGGAAAGGGGCCAAGCGCCAGAGCCGAGAGAGATCGAGCCAGCGAAATAACGCGCTTCAGTGAAAAGAGAAAAAGTAGTGGCGATGGAGGGGGTGGAGAGGAAAGAGAGAGAGAGGCCCTAAAATCCAAGCGTCTCTAGACGAGCCGGCAAAGTCGTCCGCCCGGAAAATAACCTCCGCCAAAACAACTCCCACCCTTGGCTCACTCTGTGTGGGTGTACATGTGTGCGCTAGAGAAAAAGAGTCTGTTCGGCCGCCTGCGCCAGTGCCACGTGAATTGTCTCTCTGCCGGCTTTTCTGTTTTCTGCTGCCTCTCTTTTCTTCGATTTTTGGCACATCGCGACGCGTCGGTGTGTCGATAAGTTTGAAAATATAAATTTATTACTTTTAATAAGAATAATTTTTCTTGTAGTTCAGTTGATCCACGTTTATTATCTTTTTCCTATTAAAATGGTACCTCCTTTACTGAAGTAATACCGATTCTTACAAAGTCTTTAAAATTTAGAATTATAGACTATAGGTTTTAAACAAAATAGTAAAACTACGAGTAGGTAAAAAGACAAGAAAAAATTCACCCTTATGGTTGTTTCCAGTTTATATGTAGGATACTAAAAATGTAAATTTAAAAACATACACTGAAGAAAAAGTTTTAATCTGAAACCGGATATTTACATTACGCTTTCTACGCTTAAAAAAGGAGTTCTTTAATAAATCAAACGAGGTTATTGTAGTACCCTGACTGAGTAAGAAATGACAATGAAAAGGTTTCCGATAATATGACGTAGGTCTCGTACAGACTATAGAAGTCATACAGACAAAATAAGGACTCTGATTGAAGCCCCCGCGCAGAAAAATATTTGGGGGTAATGTAGGGGCAATATGTATGGGACATATGTGGCTCCGGCGCCTCAGCCGAATATGGGCCATAGTTTTCCCATATAATACTTATATGTGGCCCACGCTTTGAAAAAGAATATATGGCAAAAATGTGGAGATGATATGAGAAGCAGTGTGGCCAATATTCGGCTTAGGCACCGGGGTCACATATTGCCCATATACTGCGCTAATGTGGGCAGTATGTTGCCAATATATTGCCCATACTATTGCAAAATATAAAGCCACGAAATCATTTTTGGATGGGTCCCATGTTAGGATCGAAGAGTAATTTCAAACCACGTAGACAACTTTGATCTTTGATTTTGAGCTAACCAAAATTACCAGCTTGGAGAGTTTCTTGAATTCTCCAACATCACTGCGAACGAAGAGAATAAGGAAGCCAGGAACAAGGAGCGACGAGTGCAGAATAGGGCGAAGAGCGGGCAAAGATAGTGTATCCCATTGGCCCGATTCCATCGGGGCGGCATATGTGTCTAGGCTCTCCTTCTCCTTTCTCGATCGTTTTAACGCTGAGCCTCGCTACCCTGTCTTTCATTCTTTCTTTTATCGTAGTTCCTTTTTCACTTTTCATCTATTTCTACTCCCTTGTAGTTTTTGGCTGCTCAAAGGGATTTTTGCGCATACACCTCATCCAGTTCATCACGTGTAATGATGGCAGGCCACGAAGGGGTTTCAACAATGATGAACTTTAATTTGTCCAGTCATTTTTAACTTTTCTTTCCTGAGCAATCTAAATATTCAAGATTAATATTTATAAATTACCGAATATATCAATGTCCAGAAATAGTATTGAAAATAATTTAGAATTATTCTTTATGTACTATAAAAATTTCCTCGTTCTTGCGTTTAGAATTCAACAGACAAAAACGTATCATCTTGAAATTAACTGTCATTCCCAAGTGAAACCGAAAAAATGTTCTATTAAAAAGGTACGTTAAGCATCGAGAAGCTCCTCAGCCCACCTAGTGCAATATTCCGTCTTTTCCTCGCCCACTTATACGCACGCCCACTGAGCCTCATCTCCCAAGAAGTTTGAGTGCACGGGTCTCTGCTGTCACTGTGATTCGGGGTAGACCGCCGGGGGCCACCTCTTGATTGCTCTCGTTCTTGCGCCTCGCGCTCAAGACGCGCCAAGGCGCGTGCGCGCGGCGCTAAGCCAAAATTGAAAACTCGAATCGCTCGCCCGTAAAGGAAAGAGAGAGAATATCTTGTACAGTCGAGTTGTCGAGTTTCATTATCTCCCCACGCGCATTCTGCTTAAAGCTATACGTATATAACTACCGGTTGTCGGTAGCGCCAGCTCTCAGTGCTACTTATTTTTACGGATCTAATACTCTGCTCTTCGCGTGAAGTACAACGGCGCCCTTTCAGTTTCAATGTTTAGTCGCCAGGTCCACTTTCTTAATCTCACTGCTGCTGACGCATAAATTTGCCATATATCGGAAGAACCGCCAACTCTTTCAATAATTTATAATCATAATTTTTGTTATCACAATTCTAACCTTTTTTTTTTAAATCATTCAATAATATATCATTGTTATCCAGCTCGTGGATATAAAACAGTTCACGGAACATGAGAGCCGCTACAATACCTCCGAGCAAAAAAGCTCGTGAAATAATTTTATTTGAGCTCCGAGGGTATACGAGAAAGAGAGCTTTTGTTTATCCTCCGGTGTACCCACTGTCGCGCGAAATGAAAAACTTTCTTTCAATCTTGGCTATATCCGCGCGTAAAATGAGGAGAATTTCTTGTAACATGAAAATACGCGAGAGAGAAGCTACTCTCTCCCACGCCTGCGTCGTTATACGCTGCAAGCCAGTTTTAATACACGCACGCATCGCGCCAGTTCTCGCACACGCGTCGTCAACGGCGACGATCCCTTTTTCCTTCTCTCGTCATTCTCCTACTTCGCTCCAATAGGCCAGCGCGCGAGCCGCGGCGACTAATGGCTTTTTTATTCAGCTCGTAAAATCGTTTTATATTAAACCGATGCTAACGCGAGAATGCATCGGAGCGTCGTCGTCGTTGCGTTCTCTCTCCTCCATTTCCTCATTTTCCATTTGTCTTGTGCGCGGGCCAAGCCTCTTTTCTCTCTCCATTCCCTCGTTTTTACGTCGTCGTAGTCGTCGTAGATCGCGGCCCAGCGATTGCCGCACGCGCGCACCCGCCGATTGCGCCCCCCGCGAGCTTGCGCGTGCGACTTATCCGCATCCGAATGAAATACGATGCGCGGTGCGGCGGTCGCCGAAATCCGGTTTCGGGATAAATTCGCCCTGTCTCGTTCGCACGCGCACGAGTGCGGTTTCATTAGATTGCAGCTTGATTTATCGCGCGAGTCTCGCGGTTTATTTTTATAATTAAACGGCGTGCCTTCTTTTTTTAGACGATTGTTGGGTCGTTAGGTCGTAATGGAATTTAAATCTCTTGTGGTACTTTTGTTTATAGTTTCAATTAAAGTAAAGGTATATATGGGACATATTTTTCAAGCGTAAATATAATCCTTTTATGTGTTTGCTTATTTATCTTTTTACAAGAGAAATAATTTTAAAAATGTATTTTTTTTTGTTACAGGTAAGCTTCAAACATGCTCTGGTTCTCCTGTAAGGAACTACTTCCATATCTACCTCATCGTAAGATAATTAATAATTACGATAATTATAATAATAATAATAATTTTTTACGATCTATACAAATTCTTCATGTTTACACTGCGGTATTTTTTCGTATAACAACTTTGACTGTACGCAAACAAATCTGTCTGATTCTGAATACTATAAGTGAGATTTGGACATACTGTCCATTGATTCTTATAAAATTTCATACCTAAAATTGCTGGATAAATTCATAAAACTACCTGAAAACTTGCACTTTACTGCTAATATTACTATATGGAGTAGCTTATGTGGGGTGGTGTACCGATATTACAGTACAATGTCAAAGCACAGGGAAACCGTAGTAATATACCAACGATGCATGCGCACAACCTTGCTTATATTAGAGCAACCTCGCAGTAATACCCACACTCACTCTAGATACAAGCAGAGCCGAGTACGCAGAGGAATAAAAACTTTCACTTTTGCATTCATGCATCCGCGCAGTCACAAAAACATGGACACTAGCGTATCCGGCCATACGAGGGAAACGAAAAAGTCGACTAGCCAGAAGTAAGCGCACAGTAACGAATTCAGCCCGCTAATTGTGTGTACGTGTTTTTTCTCGCTCTCTTCCCCAGCCCATCACTCCTGTACCAGGGACGTACAAAAAATCGGGTGAAATATGCATACATATATGCATTCTTTCGCGATTAGTAGAATTAGATAATAAAAGTGCATCGGCCGGTCAAATTTTTTATATTTCGCGTACACACAGGAGTGCGTTGCATAAAGGCCCTGTATGTGTATGTACGCATGCACGCACGTATACAAAAGAGGGGAAGACCGCGGCGCGTGGAACGCAGTCACGTATGTCTCGTAAAATTTTTATAGTACGATGTCATTCGATAAATTCATGTACACAACCGGCGCGCGGGGTGTAATTCAACATGCATGACGTGGCTGCGTGTGCACGCGTCGGGCAAAATCGTAAACGAAAGTTTTATGTCGCTCGGATATCCGAATTCTTCATTTAAAAAACCGATGTGTATAGCGCGCCGCAGGCGCGAGAACTGGGGACTCGCGTGTGCGCCCGAAAATCATGCGCTCGCAATAATTGCACATGCGGGGGGAGCTTATGTTCTAAACACGGCTAACACCGCTACATATTGCAAAGTTTCAATAAAAATGTAAATGAAAACGGCGAGTGTGTTTGAGGTGCATTGGCATTCTAAAACATTCAGAGCAGAATTCCACAATCCATATCGACGCCTCCTATTCAAATAATGCCATCTCTCACAATAACTTTATATGATCCTAACTTAAAACTCAGTGCAATATAATGCCAAGTTCCCACCACATACATATAATCCCAACTATAGTGTGCTAGTGCGATATAATCGAGGGGCTACTCGCATTGGGAATCACTTGAACAGGGTAGGATGAAATCGTTTTCATATGTGTAATCATTGAAATCACTATGAATCGCTAATTTGAATCGTTCAAACATTGGGGTATGTTTTAGGATCTCAAAATATAAATTATTCAGTCCAAATAGAACCTCTATAGCATATCACATACACATAATAAAAGTAGAAGAAGCAGGCAGTCTCCTCTTTGCTTTTCTTAAAATTAAATAATATCAATTTCCAACTTTCATTTTAGTTAAAAAAATGTACTGATATAAATTCTGAAAATTCACAATAATTTTATCGGGAATTGATATTACTTAAATCCGAGAAAAGCGAATGAAAGCTAATTTCTAATTTTATCGTCTGGGCTCGATATTCAATGACTTTGTTGGTAATTAGTATTATTGAAGTCTGCGAAAAGCGAATGAAAGCTCGGGTTTTACACATTTATCCTCGGTACTGGTATTGCCGGATTCCCGAACTAACAAAGAGAAGCTCAAATTTTCTACTTTTATCTTGTGTAATTGATATCGATTAGCTTTGTGCGTAATTGATATTACGAATTTTCTGGACAAGCCAAAGGTTTACTTGACATTTGATTGCGATGCAAAGAGTTTTACACATACGAGAAGGGGATTTTAACTCTCTTTGATAGACGATTGTAATCAACCCTTGTAATTCGTTGTAATTTCTTCTCAAGGTATGAGAAAAATCTGAATATACTGCATTTGTTGAAAAATAACATCTCTTTGATCCCTCAGGAAAATATTAAGTAAAGATAACGAAAAAATTGAGTAAAAATATCTCTGAAAAAATTGTTGAGAAGTAGGAACATTTTGAATCATTTTTTTTTCTATCTTTGATTGTTAATATTTTCCTGAGGAATCAACATTGTTTTACGAACGAAAGATAAAATTGAAGCGTTTTTCGCCTACTTTTATAATCTTTTCTGCTCATTTCTGTAACGCACACATATTGAGAAAAATCCCATTGGAACGAATTAAATGGTCGGGCTTCATTTTTCGATGCCAGAAATCGACATTCAAAGACCCGCCAAAATCCGTTTCACACTTATGCTTACTTAATTCTGAGAAGAGCAAATAAAAGATCGATTTTTCATCTTTTATCGCACGTATTCTATAACACTATGTAATATTCATATTGTTACCGAAAGTAAG
>JAPYZO010005597.1:0-10085 GCA_030522905.1 Torymus flavipes | reverse complement strand
ACGTTCGTACCGTACGTCACTTTAATAATATAATATCAAATTTTCGAAAATTAAATTATTAATATTCTGTTTATTTATTCAGAGTGTAATACGCGATTAATAAGTTACAATATGTATATTCAACCTAAATATGATTATTCACATTATATGCAATATAAAATAGGTTAAATTTATGAGAATTTCTCTTCTATCGAGTGCAAAGCGAAAATAATATCTCGCATTTAAAAAAGAGATTTTGAAATGTATGCATTCTACAAATAAAGTGAATCCACTATCGCCGTCAATATAGACACTGCAGAAACACTCTTCCACTAAAACAAAGATCTTAAAATCCCCGCGCGCGCGAATGCATCAAACTTTTCCCCGCGGCATTCAAACCACATTCGATCACTTCGCCATCGACTCCTAAATCTCTCTCTTTCTCTCTCTCCCTCGTTCTCTTTTTGACTCTTCGCCGCGCCAGTCTCGCGATAGAACTTTCCCACGCACCTACTCTCCGCGCGAAAACCCTTTACCGCGCGCTGTTTTGGGGAGAGGGGATGGGGTGGTAGAGATTTTTCATCCCTCGAAATTCAATTCCCCGCGAGGACATTAACCGCGAGGGAAAGACAAACATGGATTTCCCTCTCTCTCTCTCTCTCTACTTCTGAAGAAGTTTCATCTGGAGAGAGAGGGAGGAAAATCGCTGTTGAATTATGAAAGTCGCTTCGCCGCGGTCGCCGAAAATATCCATTATCGGAAAGTCGCCGGCAGATAGATCACGGGGCTGCGACGCGCGCGGGGGTAAACAGCTCCGGCGGTTTTGTGGGAGTATGCGGGGGAAAGGCAGAAAGTGGATGGGAGGGGTGAGAGAGAGATGGAATAACTCGGGAGGCGTACCTAATGCGACGGCGAAATCGCGTAAGCATGAAACAAGGAAATGACGGTAAGTATTATGACGCGGGATACGCCGCGGACGATGAGAGATGGAATAAGCAAAGCTTTGCGGGACGACGGTAAGAGAGTTTGGTAGGCATGATACTTTTTTAATTTAAAATAGTTGGAGTATATCGAAAAGAAGACGAGAGTTTGGTAAAACTATTTTAATATAAGCTGCGTTATGGGTATATAATGTGAAATTGCAAGTATGCTAATTTAAATGGAATGTTTATTTACTCAATATTTTCAGTATGCAACAAACATTTCTAGGAAATATTCAGACGCATAATGATGTAAAGTGAGTATAAACAGCTGCTTTGAATTTCATTTCTCGCAGGAACGATGGTGATTAGTGCATGCAATTGCGTCCAACTTGTCTCTTCTTGCGAGGAGCGCGAGAAAACTGCAAAGGCGAAGCTGCATAAGTAGATAACGCGAGTGATGAAGAGGACGCTGCTGCGCGAGAAACAGAAACGAAAAGTTGGTAAGAGTCGCGTCCTTGCAGCCAGAAAATTGAGTAAAGATAAGACGCTGCGCGCACACGTCTCTGATAAGCACAATGGGAAAAGAGGTCGAAAGAGACTCGCTGAGCCAAAATTTACGACCTCGGTCAAAGAATTTTCGCCACCACTGCAGCGTCGAGAGTGCAAAATATTATAAGCAAACGCGAAGGTACCAACTGACGAGAAGAAGATGTACATGCTTGAGTATCGAAGGTAGCGGTACGAATTAATTGAAAAAGCTTATCTTTGGCTCTGCGTAATATTTCGGTCGAGGCTCGACTTCGATTGCGAGCAAAAGCCATCATGAGTGGCCTGAGATTTATGAGCTCGCCTCTCGTGCGGATACTTTTTTCTCTCTCGCTCTCTCTCATGGCGGTGGCGTGCTCTTGATGGTTCGCATTCGAATCGGTTATTTCTGCGTATTTATTTCAACGGATACTATATTGGCGAACTATGGAAACGTTGCAAAATTCGAAATGTTCGACGCAGGCTGCGCGCTGGAGAGTTTATGCGACGATTTAAAGTTTGAATTTAAAATTAATTTCTACCGGAGTTAAAAGGCGGCTGGTTTTTTTTTTTTTTTTTGATCGCAAGAAGTTTCGCTTTTTTAATTCGGAAGCTCGTTTATACTACCGTTGATGGTATTTCATTTCGACTTTAAATTAAATTTAAAAAATAGCAGCGAGTTAAAAGAAAGATGTGAAAAGTTAATTAAAATGATTCCGTTAATTGATTTTATGCACACGAAGCTATTTTTCAATTATTTTAAATTGGTAGCAGCCTATGATGACGTTTGAGAAAATAATTAATAAAGTTTAGGTTAAAATAATATTCTTCTTTTTCCAAACGTTTTCCACGAACAGGATATGTGCAAATCCGCGGACTACTGCAAACAACTGGGGTACGAAATCGGAAAAATTTTTTTTTATGAGGGCACAAGGTTTTTCTGGTTCCTTAGGTGCCCTCCTACATGAAACTACTCGTGAACACGGGTTATCGTTTCCCAAACTTTTTTGCCGACAAAAACAATTTTTCTTATGGAAATTTAACATGGGAAAAGTGGACAAAAAGTAGTCAATGATGATTAACCAATAGTAAACTATTGAAGAGGCCAAACCAAATTCCACAAAAAACGATTAAAATAAAAGAAAAGAGCTTTAATTTGAGATGAGAATCGTTAAAATCGGTCGATTCTGTGCAAAGCTACGTGCATTTGAAAATCGCGAAAAATGGCAAAAATGATCGAGTTACGTGGATTCTGGAAAAATCGTTATTTTTGGCTATTTTTCGCGATTTTGTCTGGTAGGTATGCCCTCAAAAAAAATTTTTTCCGTTTTTGTACTCCAGTTGTTCGCAGTAGTCCGCGGATTTGCACATATATCTAGCTGGGGAATAAAAGCGCGATTAAAAAAATGCTTTTTGCTTTTGCAAAATCAACGTTTTGACCTTCGGAAAAAAATTGAAAGGATTCTCTCTTAAAAAAGTTATAAGTTTTTCCCATTCGCAGAAGCGACTTTTTCAATTCCCATTGCATTCAAAATTCTTTTCAAAGGTATATTACCTTTTCCATCCCATTTATAAAAAAAATTAAACTACGCGAATACGCTTCAAAGCAAACTCTTTCCCACAACCTCGACAATACCCATTCGCAAAAGAATAATAATTCCTCTCATACAAATTGCCAAACTCTCTCTCTCTCTCTCTCTCTCTCTCTCTCTCTCCATCATCCGTCTTTTTCGCTACATTTCTTGGGCATAAAATTCAAGCCTCTCTGTCTCTCTCTATCTCTTTCACGACAGGCCGCCACGCGCGCGCGCGCTCTAAATTTTACATAACCAGTCCCGCGCACGCTCGCGAGTGGTTTTCGTTTATTTACGCGCACGGGCGCTAATTTGAATCGGCCGGCCTTTTAAAAGCCTCGCTCTCCTCCTCGCACAGTCGTGTGCACGTGCAAGACGTGTCTGCGAAACGGCGTTCTCTGTTTGCTCTGCATACAAAAGCGCGCGCGAGCAGTCGCTTATCCGCCGCCGCCGTCGTGTCTCACTCATGGCAGGATCCGCGTCCCGCACGTCCGGAAAAATATTCTCCCTCTCTCTCTCGTGTCTGGGCGTTAAGCTGGACAATTTGCACGCGCGCAGTAGGGACGAGAAACGTTCGTCCTTTTGCCGCGGAGAGATACGGGCCTGAATTGAGAACGAGCTTAATGAGTCGCCGACCGTGCGAGAGCGTGATGAAACGAAAATGCTGGTAGGTATATGGCGGGGTTTACGAGAAGTGCGACTATCCCGGTACCTTTGTTAATTAAATTATAGTTTTCGTCGTGGCTGTTTGGTTGATTTTCGAGATTTTGGAAAATACAGGTGCGGGATTATTGTCTTACAATATCAAAATTAATCTTGCTATATCGTGCAGCCTTAGTGCGGCTGATATAGTTTTATAGTGTAGTTGTGGTTATTCTGAAAAAAAAGGAATTTTAGTGTAAAACGGCAAGGCCGAACGTTGAAAGAAAAATGGAAAAGTATAAGGTACATCTATTAAAACGAAAAAATTTCGAGGAAAAGATAAAGCATACGAGTTAAAGGGGATAGGCCCTTTCTAACATTAAAGGTGTATGTGCTCTGCTTTAAACGGCAGACAGACAAAGAGTACAATGTAAATCATAAAGTGAGTCAAATTAACACTTTGAATTTGCAGAAGCGATGAGTAATTTGACACGAAATGATTGTTCAGTTTAGCAGTTAATTAAAAAGAACAAGAGGATCAATGTTTACTTTATATTTTAAATTCTGACGTAAAAAAGCCCTTGTTAATTGCTCCAACGAAGTGGTTCTAAAGAGGATTTTCGCAGATTCAATTACCTTTTTAATGAAAAACTAGAGTCTCTTATTCCACATAAAAACTGAAACGATTTTAAAACCCTAATATTCGAAAAATATACTACAAAACTAAAAATCGAAAACACGATGCTATAAATATCAAAATAATTGACAGAACCACGCTAAAAGAAACGTATTCCCACGATTCGCAGCCAACAAGACCAAATATCCACGAAGAACCTGAATTTCGCGATTCCTCCGGCATCATCTGAGCAGCAACGCCCATAACATCTCCTCTCTCACTTGAACCCACGCGCGACCAGCCGCGTCTCACCTGGCGAGCTCGCCCACTTGGAAATGCGCGCTATCGTCGTCGTGAATCAACCACCCTCGCGTTGTCCCGTCTTTTTGGGCTCGTCGCGAGCGCACCGTGTAATAAGATATTTCGCCCGGTCGCCGGCTGCTGCTGGTGCGCTGGATTTATGGGAAATGGAGATGTGGAGAAAAATTGGGGGAGTTTGAAAGGGTGAAGGGGTAGGCAATGGGGAGATATGGTGGGTTCGGTTGGAATTGCTATTATTATCGGTTTAACTTTATTTTCATATTAGAATATTTTTGGTATATAGTTTTCTCGTTTTAGTTAAAAACTTTCAAATAAAATTAATTATCGATATGTTTTATCTGAAACTTCGCTTTTTTAAAAAGATTTACAAGTTTTCAGAGAAAAATGATTTTTTTACTTTTTATAAACGTGTAGCTATCTATGTTCATGAAAATTTGATGACACTGTTCTGAAAACATCTTTTGAAAAAGCATTCAGTCAATCTTTTCAAGAAACACACTTTTAAAACAATCGGTCAATCAACACCTTTTCACCATCGATTAAATTATCAAACCCACGCGACCAGAACGATATCCACCGAACGAAAACAAAAACGGAAAAAAAGGAAAATTCCACGCAAAATAAAACAACCATAAAGCCCTCCCATCACCTGCGATATAACGACGTAAATATGCTCTCTCAACCACAAAGTATGCGGCAATCATAGTGCAAATCGTCGCCACCGCGACGTCGATTGAGCCCGCGGCGGTAGCCTCGCGGTGTATAGGTATCGCGTATAAAAATTCACCGGAGCGCGAACGCGGTAGACGTCATTACGCAGACCGCGAATTTTCACGCGCGAGATGGTCCATTAATAACGGCTTGGTGCAGTATCACGCCGAGCTCAATACACTCTTTGACGTTGGTACGCGTGCCCGATCGTTATACTTCTATTGTCGGAATAAGCTGTGGTATATCATTATTTCTTAGATGATTTTAGTTGAAATAACTGTGGTGCTGAAAGTTGCAAAATATTTTAGATATCAAAGGAATGGTTTTTGTAAATTTTAGTTCTTTTGTTTAGGATTTTGCGTAGAAATATTATATTTTTTTTTTATTTTTTAAATTTTTATTAATTTCTGAACTATTAAATGTAGGTAAGTATTATTCATTGGTTATACCTATACTAAATAATGTTAGGATTTCGTGTTTAGAAATTTCAAACTGTACTATATCTGTTTCAATTAGAATTTATTTTAAAAAGCATGACTCATTTCTTTGTCTATAAAACGATGAAATAAAAAAAATCACACGAAATCTCGATTACATTGTTAATATTTATAATGCACGGAACAGCATGAAAAAGTCATGTAAACATTGCCGCATTCATTCCATGACATTGTTTAACTCTTATAAGGACATGAAAAACCATATTTTCCAGCTACCCGACAATTTTTCATAACACGTACAATGCACTTTAAATCTCGTAATTAATCCGGTAAAGCTCAGCGTTCGTGATCTATCGACTGCGTGTTCGCACGATACGTATGTATATACGCTGTACACTCGCTGGACTGCATATATCAGTAATCAATATTCAATTCACAGGCGTCACGATGTATGTGCCATAAATGTAATTCGGGAGGAATACTAGGTTGATCAAATAGCTAATAAACAATTAAACGGGTAATTAGTTGTGGAATATTATGTTCCGAATGTTATTGCAATATTCAAGTGGATGAAAAATTCATAAGTACGATGCACTCTAAAAATGAACCAGATCGCAAAATTGAATATTCAGATCCAGGGAAGCTGAATCAAGTTGATCAAAATGAATTGCGTTATTATTCGAACACGAGCTACATGTCTCCCTGTTATCCGATATTTGCATATTTCCGAAGAATAATGGAAAGTCCTTCATTTATTTCCTTCTCACATTATTAATACTTTGTTAAACGAATGTGTTACTTATTTTCACTTACTTCTCTATGTTACAATAAATATTTAATTTTACAATGAATTTTATCTTTCCTTTCTTTTTACTTAATCAGACACAATATAACGAGACGAATCCTCAACAATAAAAATATTGTCAATTCAGAGCACGACATATGCAAAACACCAGGTGAATCGGCGAATAGTTCCACCAGTATTTTTTTTTATTACAAAATGCGTGTGGGTGAAAAGAAATTTTTTACATATAAGTGATTAAAATACTTTTACTCGTGACCTTATAAATATTTTTTTAATCTTCTAGAATATCTTGTCAATTTATAAAATTAACTTGCTCACTAGAAAACATGCATCATTCCAATACTCTATTCTACCATTCCCACCATCACATTCAAGTTTATTAAAAGACAAAGAGGAATATTCCAACTATTCGCCAACACCCCTACAAAGCACGTAAAATATCCAACGAAACCACTTCATCAAGGTATTTCCACACGATCACTTGCACATTCCGCAACCACTTCACAACCCCTATACAAATGCCACGTCTCACCTACAAAAAAACCATTACACATGCATCGAGCTATCACCGCTCTCGACCAAAACTTAATTTCCCGGTGGTAATTACGCGGCATTATTCTCTTCCCCCCGCTATAACCGAATAGCCGATCCCGTCATAGCCCACACACATACGCGAGGAAAGGGTTAATCCCCTCCTGCGGCACTCTCGCTATCAATTTGCAGCAGCAGAAGCAAGTCGAGTTCCCAGCTGCCGCGCGCTTGCGGCATAGGGGCATATCCTCATTTGTCCCCGGCTGCTACTGCCTCTATACTCTCTACGCACACCGCCGGCGGCTCCCATTTGCCAATCGAGCCAATCATCCAATCGCATTAACCTTGCCGGACCCTCGCGCTGGATATTGGCGGGTTCCTGCGCGCTCTCGTTGCCGAGGTTACGCGCGCCCGGCTCTCTTACATCGTTCATTGTTGCGTAACGATCCGGCGGTACTGCTCGTCTGGATTTCGAGTATCTCGCTCGTTCCTTTTGTGAGACATACGCGGCATGATGAGGCGGGCAGACGCGCCGCGAGACTTTGTTTACGGATTCTGGTCTAATTTAAGACGGCCGCGAGAGACTGAGGAAGGTTCGTACTTCCTGTTTAGACGTGGGTGTACGTAAGCGCGGATGAGGTTTGTTTGTATTGGTAGTCGCAACGTTGTACGCTGAAACGATGAATTAGTGTATTGTTGCGGTGAGCTGGATAACTATAGCGGTAGCTTTTCAGGGCGTGAATTTTTGGTTCGGAGTATCGAATAAATAAATGAAAAAGGGAGCGTTCGAAATTTTCGATTCGGAAAATTTCCATTTCTTGTATTGACGCTGTATGTAACTTCGCAGATTATACCGCTCGATGCCGTATACGGAAATGTAGCGATCTGACCCAGTGTGTATACGCGCAAGCTGTTACTTATACTACTGCAACGCTGACCCCGAGCGTAAATTTTTGTTTGTCTGATACAGCTCGCCTTATTCTACTTAAATGCAAAGAGCGCGCGGACGGCGGGGCTATAATTCTTTGGGGTTTGCCAATACTCTTATGCGATTTATGAGTGATACGCTTTGTATGCGATGTGCTGTACGTGGGAGTCGATGTTAAAAGATGCCTCGTAGATGGTAAAAAACGTGTGAAAAAAAATATACAAATAAAAAAATTACTCATGAAAACCATTAAGCTGTTTAATCTAAAGTTTACTTTATCTTTGTATATTAATTTCTCGAGTATATAAACTGAGCGTACAAAGGCGACATCCAAAGAATCATGATTACATCGACATCACACAACAACACCAACAAATCTCCCACCCTCATCGCAACATTTAATTAAGTTCCGCAACTTACCCGTCGCTATATTTTCTAATTAGTTTCTCTCTCAACTCTTGGAACCGCAGAGAGCTCCGCGCGAACGAACCTCCACAATTTCATACACACCTAATCTCGCAAAAACGCTCAAACTCTATTAAAATTTCCCTACACACACCTCTCGGCACCCATCAATGCGGCCCCCGATCCAATGGGGAGGCTAATTACGCGCGCAAAAGGTGAGGAGGCGCGCAACAACGCTCCGAAGTTGGCGGAGGCGGAACGAGCTCGCAAAGCCCTTCCGGTGCGCGCGCGCGCTCGCTCGGAGCTTTAATCCGGGATTTGAGCGAGCGCCCGCGGGGCCATGCTGCGCGAGAGCCAAGTTTCCTTGTCGGCGCGTGTGTATAGCGAGAGGGCGCGAGACACTTGACCCTCGGCTCCGTAAGTTTTCGAGTATATATATAGAGGGTGACGTGTTTATCCGCGTTTCGCCGACTTTGTCCGAATGTCACGGCGACGACGGGGCCGGATGGCGCGAGGGAGGTGTTGGGTGGTTGTTGACGGGTAAGTCTGGTTCTTGCGAGGATATTGCTTTTCAAAGGTGGATAGGTGTGTGAAATAAAGGAATGTGATGTTTGCTTAGTTGTAAGCTGTCTCGGATGGGTATCGGATATTTTTCTCTCATTTGGAAAACGATTTTTAGAACGTTTTATAGCAATTTTATGGCGAATGGACCGAGATCGCCATAAAATGGTTATAGAAAACGTTCAAAGTATCGCTTTACAAATCAAAGAAAAATAGATGATTTCTAGTAAGAATGTCTAGAAATGTTTGAATTAATTTTATAGTAAAAAACACTCGAATAACATCTGTTTACGTGAAAATGAAGGGCTCTTTCTTAAATTGAATGAATAAACTTCAAGAAACCTATTTCTATAGTAGAAGACCTTTTCTGAGAGTTTTCTAAGCGCCAATTAGTATAATTATTACAAGACCTCATTCTACAATTTTTCTGCAACCCGTGACTTCTGCAATGTCTCCACTTTACGAGCTCATGCACTGGACGTCAAAGAAGGATCGTGAAACGGCGATAGAATTCGAAAATATAATTTTTCCGAGATATACCCTTGACTGTGGTGATGGGAGGTAGGAAAGGGTTAACAAGGTGACGACGAGCTCGGGGTGTTTGCGCTAACGAAGAGGTAAACAGAGACACAGTCTCGGCGTTAAACGTGAAACCCTCCGAGAAGGGACTTTATAAGAAAGAAGCAGAGCGTTTTTTGTTTCTTTTTAAATGAGCATTTTCTCGCCGTTCAGATTTTATGGTTTATGTAACGCAATGCTCGTCGTGGATACCGGATGGAAATGACTTTTAATATCACGTACAAAAAGATTTTTTTTTACTTCATTATTATACAGCCATTGGTTGTATATTTTTCTTTGAAATGGACGCGTATAACTGGAAAAACATTACGTCATACTGTAAAGTTTCAATTTTCCAATCTGACTGATCGATATTCGCTTTTTGTTTTTAGATCGAAGAAAAATACCGTTTTATTATGACGACTGTTCTAACGAAACCTATACTTTAATCAAGCACCATCAATCAACCACCTATTCATCCCTTTCGTTTTAGTATTTACACGCCCCCACAAAATCAACACTCAACAAATCTCCCTTTAAAAAACGTAAAAAATAAAAAAATTGTCACC
>JAPYZO010005596.1:0-10576 GCA_030522905.1 Torymus flavipes | reverse complement strand
AAAATGATAAAAACTATTATTATAATAAAATAAGTAAAATATATTGTAAATATAACTTATTTTGAATAAAATGAGCCAAGGTAGAGGTCCTTAAACTCAGTTTATCCTTACTTATAGCATTTTCAAGAAAAAAAGTTTATTGTTACTTTTCTCAGAGATGGGTTCATAAATTTTCATGCGGTGAACAGAAAATTGTTCATAATTTATGTAGTTATGGGGCCAAGAGTTGCAATTTTAAGATTTTTCTGTTTAAATTTTTTTTTCATCCTAAAAACCCTAAAAATTCAAAAAAATGGAAAAACTTATGGCAAAAAATCAATTTATGTCATGAAAAAAATACTTAAACATAAAAATCTTAAAATTGCAACTCTTGGCCCCATAACTACATAAATTATGAACAATTTGCTGTCCACCCTATGAAAACTGATGAACCCATCTCTGAGAAAAGTAACAATAAACTTATTTTCTTCAAAATGTTATCAGTGAGGATAAAATGAGTTTAAGGACCTCTATCTTGGCTCATTTTATTCAAAATGAGTTATGATTACAATATGTTTTACTTGTTGTGTTATAATAATAGTTTTTATCATTTTTTCAGGTAATTTTGGCCAAAAAGGACTACAGGTGTAAGACCGCCTTAATAGGTTGATAGCAAAATTGGCGTTTTTTTATTTTTCTCATCAACATTGGTCCACTAGTTTCGGTTTTATAAGTAGAAAAACAAGAAAAGCGCTTTTGATTGCATTAAATTGTTAATAACAAATAGATGGAATAGCTTTAGTTGTTGAGTTTTTATGCCAGTTATACTGTAGATTACTCGGCTTAGGATAGCGCTTACCTTTTGCTGATAGTATTTCTGTCACGAAATCACTAATTTTTTTCTCTATTGACTGGCCTACTACCGTTTCCTGCTGTTCGGAGGAAACGGATCAGAGAAAAGACCAGCCGGCTCGCAACAAGTAAGCTCACCGCACATTCTGCGATTAAAGGTGTCAGGATCTGGGCAATGAAGAGGAACATTTTTTGAGAACGTGGTTTTTTTAAGAATACTTCTGACCGTGCCATAGGTCAATTCAAATTAGTGAGCAAATCATCTCCTATCCATCAGCGTGTCGCCGTACACCGTAAAAGTCCTGAAATACTTTCTCAGCGCGTCAAAAAAAAACCTCCATGTTCAAATTCGGGCGACAAACTATGATTTGCATCGAAATCGTCTCCTGGGTTTCAGCGTGTCGTGGTAGGCTGAAATAGTTCTCGAAAATGTGCTCAGCGCATCGAGAAAAGCTCAGGTACACTCAAATTCGTGAGGAAGTTATTTCCAGGGCAACAACATGTTACCGTCCACCGAAACAGTCCTCAAAAACGTACTCAGCGGGTCGAAAAACCTTCCAGGTACACTCAAATTCACGAGGAAGTTATCTTCTGGGCATGAGCGTGTCACCGCACACAGGAATAGTATTCAAAAACATGCTCAGCGGGTCGAGAAACTCCCAGGTACAGTGAAAACCGAGCTACAAACTATGCTTTACGACGAAATCGTCTCGTGAACATCAACGTGTCGAGGTACATCGAAAAAGTCCTGGAACACGTGCTGAGCGTGTCGAAAAACTTCCAGATATTCAATTTCACGAGGAAATTATCTTCTGGGCATGAGCGCGTGACCGTGCACCCGAATAGTAGTAAAAAATGTGCTCAGCGAGTAGAAAAACCCACTAGGTACCCTGAGATTTAATTAAATTAGTGCTCAAATCCATGGAAATATCTGAGAAAGCTTTAATTAATTAGTTATAAATCGTAGAATTAACAGGAAATTTAACGATAGACAGGAATAAGGTTTTCTTCACGGCGTTTACCAAAATGGGTTTGTTTTCACAGCGTTCTAATGAACGATTTTTTTTCACAGCGTTTTCCGAAACGGATTTTTCTTCATAGCGTTTTCTGAAATGGTTTTTTTTTTCACAGCGTTTTCCGAAATGGTTTTTTTTTCACGGCGTTTTCGAAAACGATTTTTCTTCATAGCTTTTTTTAATGGATTTTTTTCATAAGCACCGGCGAATATATACCAAGCTCTTCACAGGAGATTACATGGCAGGAGTCACTCAAGGATCTGTAGGTGGCACTACTATATGGAATTTACATTACGAAGCGCTGCTGCGACTCACACTACCAAAGATGTAGTTTTAGTAGGATACTCGGATGATGTAGCCATGGTGGCAGTGGCTGCAGCTATAGAAGAACTAGAGTAGAAATGCAATGAGACTCTAGAAATAATTAGCCAATGGATGAAAGAGCACGGCCTCAAACTAGCCCAGGAGAGGAGCGGGGATGTACTCGTAACAAAGAGAAGAAAGTTCAAATACCCCAAACTTGCACTAGATGGTCACACGATACAGTTCCGGGATAGCATCCGGTACCTGGGCTCATGGACAGACAATCACTGGAACTTGAAAGACCACATTAGGCGAACATTAACAAAAGCAGTGAATGTGGGCACAGCAGTGAATGTGAGCTCCACAACAGCTGACACCCAATGTAGGAGGACCTAAACAAGGCAGCTGAACACTTCTTGCAACTATGGTGAACTCGGTGCTACTCTACGGCTCGCGACTGTGGTGAGCTCATACGTGCAACAACGCAGTCATAAAGAATATGGGCCCAGTACAGCGCCGAATAGCACTTCGAGTTATTAGTGGATACTGCACAATATCATTCGACGTAACTTTTCTTCTTGCAGGAATGGCTCCGATATGGCTACACGCTAAGGAAAGAGCCAACGTATGGGAGAGGCAGCAACGAGAGGACAAGACAGCCATCCTACTAAACATCAAAAGAGAAGGACAGTCGGCCCTACTTCAAGAGTGGCAAGGTGAATGTAGCGCATACCCTAAAGGCAGGTGGACACATACGCTTATTAGGAACATCGAAGAGAGGACGACTCGAGATCACAGAAGACTCGATTACTGGGTTACTCAGCCACTCAGTGGACATGTGTGCGTCGATACTTACTTGTTTAAGTATAAAAAGCGAAGTAATCCAACCTGCCAGGACTGTGGCGCTGGATCAGATGACGCGGAACACGCGTTCTTTCGCTGCAGAGTCTACATGAAGAAGCGGAACCAGTCTCTTTGTGGCAGGAATAGACTTGGTGACTCGGTGATCTCGCATTTTCTCAATCGTCTCGGCAGGTCTACGTGGTGGCTGGATTGCTGATTACCGTGACGTCCTCTCATGCAGCGTTGGTCGTACTCTTGGTCTCTCTATCTAGGCTTCTCTCAGGCGGTATCCTAGCATCGGTCTCTCTCTTCAGCCTTGCCTCGTGGGGTGCTATCGCTTTTATAGTCGTGATTGATGTTGCCCTCTCCTTCTCCAATCACCGATGAGTTGGGCTATTGCCGAAGAGTCTTCAAACTCCGGCCTAGCGATTAAGTGTTCACAATATACACACACTACTGTTTTTAGCAGTAGATTTGGATGACACTTGTACATTTTGAGCTCTCTCCGGACGAGAGACTCTTCATTTCCCGACGATATAGTGGCGTGTGTTATTATTTTCGAAAAATATATATTTTTTTTAAACAACTGATGATTATCACTTAAACTTTTAATCCAATATTGTCCCTACCAAGTGTAGTAAATAATAAAAATTTCAAGTCAATAGTTTAAGTATTTTCTGAGAAAACGCCATTTGTAATTTTTCTATTTTTCAGTTTTGAACTTAAAATATTTTTAGTCGTAATGGACTGATTTTCTTGGGCAAAGAACTCGATTTGACGATATATAAATTCTACATCTGTGCGAAATTTTAGAAAGTTTATATTACTTTTACTACTGTTATCGTCTGGGATAGAAAACGCTGCTTTTCAAAAATATTTTTTTTAAGGAAAAAATAAAGATAATCACTTTAAATCTTAATCCAATAATGCCCCCACAAAGTGTAATAAATGGTTGAAATGTCAGTCCATAGAAATTTTTTCAGCAAGTAATTAAAGAAGTCTAAAACATATTTTCTTTAATAACAAATCACAGACTAAAGATAATTCAACTTTAAAAAAAATAAATTGTAAATAATTTAACGACCTTTAAAAAAAAACTTTTTACAGAGTTCAGAATTAGCATCGAGATTCAAATTACTGCATTATTACCACAGTCGCTTAGTCGATACAGTCGTAGATATGAATTATCTCAACTGTCAATACATTATAGACTAGGAGTAGGTCAGTCATACGTAGCTTAATAGAGTATATACAAGAAGTCAATTATTTACAGGAATAAAATATTTATAAAAGTCAAAAATATACAATACGCTATTAAAGAAAACATCAGTACAAAGCTAATAGATGCTCATGGAGAACAGTTTTAAAGCGACTTAGACTAGGTAGGAATTTGATGCTGGATACTCCCTGGAAGAGAATTCCACAGCTGCACACCCTTGGAGCGAAAAGATAGGTAGCCGCATCTAGTATACACCTGCGGAATTGTAAGGTCCCTTATGGCCCCCCTAACAGGACGACTCAACTGGCGCTTTTCAAACATTTCTTGTAAATACGATGATGTGCGATAATTTAATATTTTGTACATAAGTACGGCAGTGAAGCACTGCCGCTTAGTTACCGTACGCAGCCGGCCAAGTATCCGCCGAAAAGGAGTCATGCATTCTGCAGTCTCTGCATTCTGGATTGCTGCTCGTACGTAACGTCAACTGTCACTAGAGAACAGTAGTCCAGGAAAGGAAAAATAAGTGCCTTAACCAGCCGATGCCGAATCAGTTCGGTAGTGCTTGATCGGAAGAAACGAAGTGAATATAAGGCGCGATGTATCTTGCCCGACAGATGATCAACAATAGGTTTCCAACATAACGTCCGATCAAGCACTACATCGAGGCTCTTTACCATCTCCGAAAATAGATCGACGACTCCAGATCAATGATCAAACCAGGAAATTGCAGCTTATCGATACGGTTTATCATGAGTTTTGATACGATAAAGATTGCCTATGTTTTGCCTTGATTGAGTCGTAGACCGGATTCTATCGCCCAATCCGAAACGGCTTTTGCTGCTATAGTCATCGTCCTGCAGCTGATTGTATGATCTTTGTATGTAAATATAAAACCATCAGCGTAGAGTAAGTATTTTATGTTGGTTCTGTCGAAAAGATGTTGTACGTCATTAATATACAGAAAGAACAGCAATGGACCTAGCACTGACCGAGATTGGTCGCCACCCCAATCGGAAGATTCATTCTCGTTCATGGTTTGTTGCTGTCGGTTCAATAAACATGAGTCTGTCCAACAAAGAGTTATTCGTGACAGGCCCATGCTGGTCAGTTTTTGTAACAGTGCCGTCGATAATATCGTGTCGAACGCTTTACTAAAGTCAAATAGTGAAGCCATAGTAATAAGTTTCTTGTCTAGGCCGGATCTTATATCTTCTGTCATTTTAAGTAAGGACGTGGTGGAACTGTGGTGCCTTCAGAAACCAGTTTGCAATTGATCAAGGGTGCCCTTATTGATAATATATTCCGATAGTTGCTCGTGTAACAATTTCTATAGGACCTTGGAGAGAAAGTAGAGTAATCAATGCAATTATGTTCTCTGGACCGGTGAATGCAATACCGGCCGCTCGCCGCTGCGAGCCGAAAATACAAAAGGACCGTTACGCAAAAAGTTATAAAGAGACTTACCGAAAGAGGAGTGCTCTCCTCTCACCGCTTGCTCATGAATCCGCTCCTACATCAGGTCTTATCCTCCATTTGATCTCGAAAAATTCAGGCCAAGTCCTAACATCCAGCGTTCACCTACAAACACGTCGGACCCCAGGAATGGCTCGGATTGTTCGCGCACGCCTTGCTCTTCATCGACGGTACATGGACGGGCTCTGCGCTGTACCGGTAAGAACGCACGAAATCGTTTTCATCCGAATAATCTAAATTCGCGTGCGGTTAAACAGCCTGAGATAATCTGATTCGAAATGAAATCGAGCGCGAGGCGAATACATTGTTCGAGCGATGTAAACAAACGTTCAGGATGCACGAATTCGCGGGAACGAGAGCCAAACCAGTTCGATAGAATACGGAGAACCGAGAAACCTTAAGCGGAATATTTTCTTTCTCCTTCTGTAAATGCGTTGGGACAAAATTCTAAAAAAAACTTTAAAGTATACTGAATTACTAATAAGGAAAAAATTGGGAACGCCCCAAATGTGATATTGGATTTGTAGGGTGAAAAAGTGTAAAATGTCAGTTTTGGCCAAATTATCTGACATGTCATCTAATTCGGCCAATACTGAAATAAATAGCATCAACTAAGTCATAAACTGTAAAAATTAATAAAATTTATGTTTTTGAATACGTAAAACTTGTATTAGATTATTAACTACTATGAATAATTTTTAGTATAAAGGAAATAACGGAATTCATTTTTCATTATAATGCATTCCATAAATGATTTTGAAATTCTATATGCAAGTCTCCGAAAGCTAAACGAAAAATTCATTTTCATCAATGACATTGATTATTGCTAATCATATTTTTAAGGTTTTTTCTCAGGAAAAAGACACATAAATGTCTTCGTGAAAGTTATAAGAATTTTACACCTTCTCATATTTATGAGATCACATTTCCTTCACAGATTGGCCTAATTAGGTGAATTATAGACGCAAAAGTATTTTGCTTCTACAAAATACAAAAAAAAAATATTTTTAATATTACTTCCTCCCCCATTTCAAAGAAATAGCCATCCATCTGTTATATCACATAATTATCGCGCGTCACATACACATACTTTCAGATACATCAGACTATATTCACAAAAATCTCCAGCTTTATTCAATCTGAATCGCGTTCATGAGTTGCGCGTTTCGGTTTATATATATATGCTTATAAAAAAATAAAAAATCAGCATTATGGCCGAAAATAACTCGAAAATTTTAAATTATCTCGAGCATCTACTAATCAATTCATAGCTTAATATATTCACAACATCAAAATTCAGATAGTATAGTATATTATTAGGGATGATAACAGAGGCTGCACAGTTTAATCTAGATTTTATCATCAGATAATTTATTCAATTCTATGAAGTTTAAAGATCTTAAAAAATAATCATATAGGCCTAATTTTCAACGTTTTTTCATAGTCTGTCAAAAAACACCACCAAAACAATTTTCAAGTCAGTCGAATGAACATTGCAATTTAAATGCGCGTTTTAGTTGTTTTGGCGCACTATGTAGCGTATTTTTTTGTCACTTTGGCCTGAGACCAAGACTGTAATTATTGAGTGAATGAATATTCGCATAATATTATATTCGCAAATATTCCCTCCTCAACACTAGTGTACATGAATGCAACCATGGAGTAGTATTGCTGCAAACCATGATTTCCATTTCACCATTACCTTTTTAAAATGATAGGTTAGGCTCTCTGTCAAAGCACCATTGCAGCAATATTTAGCCAATATTTATCAACACGAAAGAACGTGATTATTGCACGAGTAGTATTCGTCACTCGATCGAAGCGGAGGCGACGCAATACCACGAGGGCGATAATTTTTCTCACACGTGTTGCATATGTGATTTCTTAAAAGAACTGGCGAGAAGCTCGATCAAATAAGGTGAATACTAATAAAAAATTTGATTATTGTTATAACTTATTGGTATATCAATATTTATTGAAACTCTTTACAACATACTTATGTAATTACAAACCATCTACTTTAGAAAGTAAATAAAATAATAAAAATGTTACGATGACTTTGGTTCTTTACAATAATAATTATGTATGTTAATTGTAACATTGCAGTTATTCATACCAATAGAAACGTTTCCATCAGTTTGTAATTGTTGTGGATTTTGATTGTCTCATTTTATATCGTAGTTAACTTGTCGTTTACGTTTTTCTAACGGCGGTCCACAGATAGTTTGCATTGTCGAACTAGGTTTATAAAGATCATCTCTAGGATCAGCGTTCCACGATTCTTTTTCGAAAGTAATCGAATACGTGGGACTGATTCTTGAAGAATCTTTGATTTGAAAGAAATTGGCATTTGATTGGTATTGACTTTTTCAGCATTTTCTGTATTTTGTGATGTCGATGAACTTGTTATTTGATAATTTAGTTTTTTAGAGCAAATGAATTTCTAATTATACTATTGATTTTTTGTTTATTATGTAATAACTCGCTGATGTAGCTTTTTGTTTATTGTTTAATGACTCGCTGACGTAGCTACTGTTGATGACTTCCATCCACTATGCCGCTTTAAGTCTGTTATGTTACCACCCACATCGGAGAGTAAATTTGCCGATGTTCTTCGAAAACTGTGGCCTGTGTAGAGGTTAGGTTCTGGTATCGATAACCAAATCACTATTTATTTTGGTAGATTACCCACCATATCGATTCCAAATGGTTGACAAGTGCATTTACCTTTTTAAAAGTTTAAAAATTATCGACTATCTTTTACATCTACTGGTCTCCAATCAATGTACTTTTTGCAAATATTGTAAAATTTACCAGTAATTGTAAAAGAACGTTTAAAAAGCTTTTTTGTTTTTAGGATTCGTATTAAATAGCATCTCTAAATAATTTTTAACGTCATCTACTGTGATATCTACTAACTCGTCTCACGTGCAATAATAATTGCAAATTGCAATAATAAGGATTATCTGTAAATAGTGAAATTTTATTATACAATTTAAATTTAATAATGTGTCAAATCTTGATATAATTTACATATTTACCTTTTTACATAAATAAATTTCATTAGGAGCTTCATTACAATATTTAGTAATATCTTCAGATATAAAAATCTTAGACTGTTTTTCCTGTATTTGGCATTATGTTTCTTTAAAAAAGCTTGAAATTTGTGATAAACACTAAAGTCAATATTGTCAAAGTTTTTTTACAGTGCATTTCAACTCAAAGTATTTTGTCCATAAAGTCGATGGAGCAACAGTTATTTCTAACTTGTTTAAATATGCTAGAAATGCCTCTTCAACAAATAATGAGGTTTTTTCGGCAGACCGCCATGTATTGAATTGGTTATAAGTAGCTACGTACAAACGTTTCGAAGTATCCGGCAATAAAGCCAGTGCAACTTCGTTTGCAATTTAGGCAATATCAGCTGACAATTCATTTCCAGAATCTGACAAACATCTCTCACTATCAGAAGACATAATTATTTATTACGCACACTAATAATCATCGCATGATTAATACTGCGTTCGTCTAACAGTCCCACGTTTTGTTATACGAATGTGCGCGTTGAAACGCGTAAGACTGTCTTATGCTTTTTGACGATGTAGCTGCGCACGCACAATATACTTCTCGTCCGATCCTAGGCAGTGCGTATATACGGTTCTTCTCTCATGCACTACAGGCGTATATAATCGAGCATTTCGCACACCATGTTAAAAACTTTTTTTTTGGGCCCGTCCTCACCTTTCTCAGCCCCACTACCTTCGCCTTGTCCCCTTTCTCTTTGAACTCTCTGGCTTTGTCCCACGCTTTGTCTCTATTCTTTCTTTCCCTCCACGTTAGAGCATCCTCAATGAAACTATCCTTATCACCTAGCTTTTTCTTATTTTCCATAATCAGCCTTTTGTCCTCCTGCATTGCACGACCCTTGCATTGCGCGCCCAGTATGAACTTTCCCGAGTTCGTCCTTGCTCGCCACACCTTCTCTATTCCCGCCTCCACTTCAATCTCATGTACTAACCACTCTTTTTCCCACACCTTCTTTTCCGCAATCCATTCCCATCATTCTTTCCAGTTCCCGTCCTCATGTCTCCACCCCTGTGCCTCGCTCTGCGCCTTGTCTCCTCCTCGTACACTCGGAAGGAGTTTGTTTAATTCTAAAAGTTATATAAAAACTAAGATTTATAGTCCTTAAGGGGACAAGCCATGGTTGAACTTGAAAAAAAGCTATTGTATTAATTCTTTAATAACAAAGCCAATATATAATTTTAAGAGTTCAAACTTTTTTTATTATTAAGTCTTTTTGGTCTTGCAGTCCATTAGATTAAGAAACCCTTTTTTGAACAAAGCAACGCAGGGGTCTGGTTACTTAGGAGTACCTTTGTAGTTATACCAGTTATAGAAAATGTGAGCTACTTTTTTTTTTTAATTTTTAATGGACTGCAAGACCAAAATATTAAACACATGGATGATGTAGTCTTAAATTATAGTCTTAAAAGTTTGAACTCTTAAAATCATATATTGGCTTTGTTATTAAAGAATTAATACAATAGATTTTTTTCAGGTTCAACCATGGCTTGTCCCCTTAATTTAATCAGAAGAGTGCACTACCTACGAGTCAGACATTTTGTTCCAACTTTAGGATATATTTTTCAAAATGAAAATATGAACAAAGCCATAATAGTGAATCGTAAAGCTTTAAGAAGGTCAACAAGTTTTACAATGATTCTTACACATACCATGATACAAGCAATGGCATACATTAATGGTAGAGATGTCATATAACGTATTTTATATATATATATATATATATATATATATATATATATATATATATATATATATAATTCACACCCAAACAGAAGCTCTATATTTGTTAAACCTACAAACA
>JAPYZO010005595.1:0-10086 GCA_030522905.1 Torymus flavipes | reverse complement strand
TATATATATTATACCTTATATCGGATAGTGTAAAGCTTTACTAGAAATCATAATGTAATTATAAGTTCTCGATATCACTTACTGAAGTTCAATTATTGTCAGCATAGAAAAAATAAAAGAATTTGTATGGATGTTAAAAATATAATCGAATTGATAAATAGATTTTCAGAATAAAAGATTCGCGAAAATATATTATAAGATGATTTTAAAAATTTTATTGTTTTGTATTATGTACGTGTTAAAAATCAAGTAAAAACGAGTGCTCGTACATTAAATTTTTATCAGTTCATAAAAAAACCGTAAATATAAAATTCCTTGCCGAAAAACAAAAGATACATTTCCAAAAAAATACGTCTTTTTCTACCAAAATCATTTAAAATTATCTTATCACCGCCACATATGCCGCTACACGACAATTGTTCGTGCATGCCCTGTTACCCAATAAAAATTTAATTTTCCGCATACATTTACATATATTCATAAAACAGTAGCCGTTGGTATAAAAAACTGAAATGATAATGCGCGACGCTTTTCTCCGTTAATCCGTGGCGTGAATAAATTTTCCTCCCATACACGAGAGCTCGCCACCACGCGCGCGTCGAAATAATCCTGCATTGAAATTTTATTTCCTCTTCTTCCTTCCTTCCTCTTTATTACACACGCGCGTCGCGCACCTTCGCTTTGGACATTTGATTCTTCATTCGTGCAACGCCTACCTGCCAGCACCACTATAGGACTGTACTTTTGTGCGATAGCATTTTCGCCGAAGGCCACGGCTTTTATCGATCACCTACTAAAAGCGCTGGACAAAACATTTTACACTCCGGCGAAATCTCCTTTGTTGTGTACACACATATAAACGAAAAGTGAATAAATAGCACGCGTACCGCGTATATATAGAGACTCGTTCGTTCTTTCGCCGCCGTGTGTTGGCGCAAGGAACGCGCGCTCGCGCATTGTTCACGCGAGTGTCATTGATTATCGGTGCGGAAATATATATTACCGTATTTCAGCGAATTTACTCGAGCGTCGCGGTTATATATACGATTTTCCTTTTTTTTTCACGAATTTTCGTCGCTTCGGTCGTTTCATCATTTTCACGTTTATTTAATCTCTTCTTCACACAAGGAAAACCTCGTTCCCCGAAGTAACGAGGAGCTCGTAATAAGCGCAGTAATTTATTGGAAAGTATATATTTTTAATCGCCGATTTCCGATGTAACTCGTTCCTGAAAAGTCTCCATCTCACGGCCGATCTGCCATCGATCAAACGGGTTTGATTATCGCGCCCGCGCGTTACGTGTAAAAATAGAGTAGGGGGGAGGAGGGAAAAGACTTTCTAACCGGAAAAATCGAACGGCGCCGCGCGAGCGAGCGACTGCCTTTATGGGCTTATCGGGAGAATCGAAATTGGGGGGAATCACGCGAGTGCCGAGCCGTCGAGGCGGTCTTTAAGATTTTCGGAAACGCGGGACACGAACTTTACCGTGCCCAGATAATAAAACGTCGGCATGATAAAGCTATCGTTAAGATGTGCGCTAGTTGAATTATGGGTTCGTTAATTTTCTTTAAAAATTGGTTATACGCATTTTTAGGAATTTAGTAATCGTTGCTTTGTTAATGTTAACATTTGTATTCATGCTTTGAATAGTCAATATTTCACTTTTTATAAAATTTTCAATACATGAATATATAGCTCAAAATTATTTAATCAAACAACCAACATTTTTTGTACATGCCAGCAGAGAGCTTAGATCGTCATTTCCGCTAAAATCTATTCAGACTTTAACCAAAACATTTGTAGTAGTTAGTAACCTCTCTTGAACATTCTGGATTATTTATAGCCAGTCGGATTAAATAGCCTATAGACGGTTATAGCTCTAATCATTACTGTAAAAGTTCTTTCTTTTTCCTAACCATGTTATGGAAAATTTCAATTGAATCACAGTGAGCTCTTAAAGAATTTCCATTTTTAACCTGCAAAGCGTAACAATTTTTTTATTTTTATTATTATTTTTTTTTAATATTGCTATACAATATATGTACAAAGTGTTACATTTTTACTTGAAAAATGAAGTATAAATTAATTAAAAGAAAAAATAATAGCTTTACTTCCAAAATTCACTTGTTTCATTAACTTGTAAATCAACAGAATTTTATACATTCAGTTCTTTAGTACATTTGTATGGAACGAGGTGCATTAAACAAATTAAAGAACTAAATAAGATTGCTTTTTTCCATAAAACATTGTGCGACGCACATAAAGTACGTGGAACGAGTGGAATTGCGTTGCGTGCATCCAATTTCCAATCTAGCCCTAAAACAGTGTTATAACGATTTTACGAAGTTCAGTGACCTAATTTTTCCTTGCGTACACGTACATGCAATTTACTTCAACTAATTTGTCTAATGAGAAAACTTGTTGGTACGAAAACATTTATTTTTATATTATTTCGTAACTGCGCGAAACATTTACTGCATATATTATTACTTTGTTTTTGCAATTTCGAAAAAGTCGAATGTTATAGCGATTTCTCTTTTTACGGATTATCTCTTTTTTCCTTTTACAAATTTCTATTTTTATTTTATATTTTAGATTATATACGGGTCACAAATCGATAGACATAGAGAACGATATCTAAAATTGTACAAATTCGGAAGAAAAAAATTCTCTCGCACAGAACGGAAAATATTTAATAACACCGTCGTTATTCTTCAATACCAAAGATAAACGAGCGCAAAAGTTGGACAACTTTTAATAGCTCGGGCGCTCGCGGCTCTATCGTCGCGCGACCTCGCGCACAATTTTCCTCGCCGCGAAAAGCCGAGGGCCGCCTTCGATCCCACGCGCTTATCTGTTATAACCACCCGAGTGCGAGCTGCCGCGGTAATGGGCTGATTTTAGGGCCTCCCGAGTCTTCTTATCGCGCTTCTCTTCTCCATTGTAAATTCCCCGATCGACCCGTATTTCCCAGGAACTGTATCGAGGAGAAGATTTTCATCTTTTGTAGACGGGGTTCGTTGGATTTATGCTTGGATGGAATTGGCTTGGAATGTCGCCTTTCTTGGGATTTGTCAAATTGAACGTATTATATTACGTATATTTATTGATAGATTATCAGAGAAGTAATTTACAAGATTATTTACATTTTAAACATGTGATAATGGGTTTCTAAGTAGTAAACGTTACAACGAAAGACATTGTAGGTTGAATATTGTTGCAAAGAATTCATGCAATGAACGAAACTCAACGTCATTAATCGTGCACTTAATTCACTCAATAGTCGTATATTGACGAGGCGTCAATTAATGAAGCTTATCTTGAATTGCCACTGCGAGAATCTCAAGTTCGTTCTAATTTCAAGGAAGACAAGCGGAATTACGAAACCATTTATATTGCAGTGTTCTATATTAGTTTGAATAAACGATTCTCTTACATTCTTCGACGAATTTTTTATTAGTTATAAATTTTTTATTAATAATATATATTAATGAAAAAATTTCAGCTTAAACGCTTAAAAGATTTCATTATAGATTCTTCTTTTGTAATAAAATATTCTCATTTGCCGAAGAGGAGATTATAATACAGATTTAATACATGTATATACTTCAACAAGATGTAAGGGAGGTCGAATTTATAACGATGTACCATAAACAACTTCAATGAGAAAACTCTTGAAAGGGAAGAGGAATAGATGGTTGGGAAGAGAAAGAGCAGAAGGAAGGAACATTAAGATGGAAGATGTATGATAGGACAGAGAGGAAAGAGAAAAAGTAGAATGAAGAGAAAGGAGTAAAATAAAGATAGGGGGTCGTCTAACTTTCCGTTAGAAAAATGATGGTGACTAAAATATGAAAAAGTTATCATTCTGTCTGATAAGATACTATTTGTTTTTTATTTAATAGATGATCATTCCAGTTTTCCTACGCATTAAAAATGACGAACAACGATATTTGTAGCACCGAGAATGCATTCCATAAAATGAAAAGCAAGACATTGACCCGGAATTGAAATAAATCATAGCTAATGCCAAAGCTTCCCTCCTGCCAACTTTTAGAGTGGGTCAGCGAGAAAATAAGCAAAAACATTAAGTCTACGCTACGAGCATTATGCGCGCTTTTATATACGTAAGTAAAACAAGACGAAGGAAAAAAATCAATGTCTGCGATGAGATACGCGGAGCAGAACACTTAATGTCGAAATAGAAAGCCAGCTTAGAGTAACACGCAAGTTTATTTTTATCATTAGATTTCCTTATCTTCCTCTACAACATATAATCTGCGTATAAAAAAGCATAATAAGAGTACATAATAATAATCATCACCATCATGTTGTCATCAACGTGGCCTCCCTAACAATGAAACAACGCATCATCCACCGAAAACCTTTCCCTTCGGTGAGAAAGCTACTCGCGTCGTTAGATAATGGCCCCAGCGACGAAAAGGACGTAACCCGGTCGCTCGTCTTTCATAATCCCCCGAGTGAGAACTGACCGATGTGGAACGCGACACACGTTTTGCCTGTATAATGATAAGCCGGTCGAGCGGGTCGCACGAAAAATTTCACCGCGCGCACGCGATTCCGCAGAAACGTAAGTAGCGTTGCGTGCGAATGAATGACTTCGGACGAGAGAGATTAGAATGTCCTTTGCGTTGGCTATGCGTATGCGCGAATGATGTGAAATGCTGCGACACACGCATTGTTAACTTTGACATCTGCGATTTTTCGCGGTAAATGAAGGCGATACCGATTGGAAGTTTTAAGTGATGAGCATTTAATAGATGAAGATTTTAAAATTCATAAAATATTTCTTTTCTTATTTTGTAGTTAAGTAGAAAGCTTTTTTTGCTTGTTTTTGTTGTTAATGCCTTGACAATTAAGGCACAACCACTTTATTGCATAAAAAATGCAGTAAGAACTGTTACTCTGCAATTATTGTAATTTTCCTTAATGAAGAAACATCCTCTTCAGATATAACAATAGTAAACTCTTACATCTTTTTATTTTTAATAATGCCTTAGTAAGAAATTATCTTCATCTAGATACTGTCTTAATAAGCTCATTTCTATGATTAACAAGGCCACTACCATACAAAAAAATGATTACCAGAGTTTTATTTATAAACCTCCAATTTTACACAACGAAAATATTTGAAAAACAAGAACGCACCTGCGCACCAAGCTCTGCAAACTAAAATGATCTTCAATTCAATTTTCCTCAAGTCATCATCGCAAATTTACCTGCTCACGTACCTGCTAATTACGTTTCGCTCGCTCTCATAACGTCAACTCGCGACCTTATTTCCGAGACATTTTCGAAAAAGAAAAATCTCAAAAACGCGATCGCGGTGGCAAGTGTCTTGCACCTTCAACAGCCCCTTCATTTTACCCCAGGTGTATAGCTCTCAACCTCTCGTCGTATACTTCCGGCGCGCTCGTAATTTTCCGTTATAACGCATCCGCGCCGCGCGACCTGATTCCCCCGCTCTTTTTTAGAAAATGTCCCTTTTTCTTCATTAGAGTTAATGAGACCTTAGAAAATTCATTTTTCTCCGTCGACGCGCCGCTCCTCGAACGTTAATTGCATCGTAATTTTCGTATAACGTTCGGAAAATGGCGCCGACGCGAGCGCATCCTCGTTTTTACTCATATTTTGTCGAGGGGAAAAAAAAAGAGTAATTGAATATTATTGCGCGTGCATATAATGATGATATGCTTTTTTATCGAGTTAAGAAAATGCCCGGAAATAATAAAAGAGAAGTACGTGATAGAGATATATTTAAATATAATTATATTCACGTAACTTGAAAATAGTTTTTTCATTTGATGAGATTCGACATTGTCACTTATGCTCAAGATAATTATAAAGTAACAAGAATAGAGAAATTTTTAATTAATTTTTTTCATGACGATTCCAACTTGATTTAAATATGTTGGAAAATTTACAAATCAGACCGATTGCGTTTTTCGTATTTTTACATTGAAAAACCACGTATGTATCAAAATAAATTAACTTGGATATTGCGCAAGTACACTTTGACCCTGTCTAGATTAAAAGTCACAGCGTTTCTTGAATTATTCATTACTTTAATATTTATTATGGAAAGTATTTTACATGCACAAGCTTGACAAAGTAATTCAGCCAGGCTATTTTTTGTCGACGTAATTACGTTTTGAATTAGATTAAAAAAAGGATTTCAAAGTTCAACAATTGTAAAATAAATACTATAGCTTACACTATAATAAAGATGATATCCTTGAAATTAACAAATATTAAATTAAAAAATTATAATTATTAATATTAACGTAGATTTTGTACTTTAATATGATAATATAAATTATCTGAAATAATATTTATTAACAATATTATAAATATTATGCAATATTATGCAATATTAAAAGGGCTTGTCGTACAGGAAGTGTACATAGTTATAGGTTTTAATCAATAAACAAAGTAATCAATAAATTTATGACAGTAGGTATCTATAGTCACCTTTGTTAACGTGTTTTATATGTGTTACAAAATGGTGTAACTTTATACGATGACAATACGAATAAATTAATAATGATGAAGCAACAAGATTAAATTTAACAACTATGACTTAAAATAGCTACAAATAATGTTACCACCATTTTCAAAATTTCCTTTACCTAATGCATTAATTATCATATATCATTGGCAATACCACGATATATCTCACTTCATCAAAATATTTTTGACACTACTCAAAGGCAATTCCCACATAAATTTTACGGGAATAATTAATCGCGCATTCGCACCGCTAACTAGCATACGCGACGTGTCGCACATACACCCACAGAGAGAAAAGCAGCCGTATATAACACTGCATGCACGCGGGCACTCTGCATTTCCTCGAATTAAATACCTTTGGCATACTGCACGTACACTCGCAAAGAGCGAGCTCGCAAATTGAAACGCAGCCCCTAATTACGCGGCGCAGCCCTGAAACAAAAACCAAAACGTTTGATTCACGTTTCACACGCGCCGCCCGCGATCCTCGGCGAAGTTTTAATTCGGCCTCTGGCATTGCAAATTGCGGCTTCTTTTCTCCTCTCCCCTCCTCCTCGAGTTTTTGCGCGACTTTGTGCATTTATTAACGCAATTCTGCAACGGCAAAAAGGAAAAACCGGCACTGGTATACAGAGGTGCATATATATGTATATTATGATGCACGTGTGCGCGTAGAGCAAGAGAAGGAAAAAGTTATGCAGGCCTTGGCCGACGTTGGTGTATAACCAGCGACGTGAGGCTTTTTTTTCTTCTTCTCTTCCTATACAGTGCGCGCCGCGAGGTGCCCGAGCTGAATTCGTATGTTTTGATTATGAATGAAAATGTTTTCCCGCGGTTGCGTAAGGAACTCGGCGTGCGTTATTCGTTTGCTCGTCGTCGTCGGGTCTTTGCGCAGAGAAGTGCTGTGATGTGGCTTCGCTGAGTCGGCTATATTCTACTTGTCATTTTTACTGACAATTCGTATGATGAGTTTGAAACTTGCGATAATTGTTTTTTTCCCTTGCGGTCATGTGTTTCGTAAACATTGTGTTTGAGTACTGGTGTGCTGAAGCGAGCAGATTAGTTCCCACGATTATTAAAAAATTAAATATTTTTGACATTTGTGTCCAAATATATTTGCATTGATAAAATAAAAAAAGAGGAAAATATAGATGAAATTGTCACTTTCATACATGTAAGTTTAGAGTTCATAAATTTTTAAATAGAAATCTGTGGTTCCGCTTGAATTTCATTAAAACATTTTATTTATCGGCTGATTCGCTGTGAAAAAAAATTTGATTTTAAATCAATCTTGATAAATAATTATCAATCGAACCCGGACAAAATGATTTCATCAGTAAACCTAGATAAAATCCCCATTCAAAACGTACGCAACACTCGTTACAGATTCTTATCAATTTTCCGGAAATATTTTTATAAAATCCAGTATATATATATAGAAAGACCTACATCAGCCAGCCAAAAAGCTTTATTAAATATAAAAATCAGATAATATTATACAGACACAATCAACCTTTGGTTCCCACCACCCCTATATCTTTTTCGCAAGCCCGCGTCACTGACCATCAGTGGGCAGGTCACAACAAACTTTGTCTTTCTCGCACTCGCGCCGGGTACATAATCGCGATAAGGCCCGGGACACGTGTGCGCGAAAGTTCAACGAGGACAATGTAATCGCGACGAGTCTGTTGGCTCGTTTGTCAAGCCGCGCTGCTGCTGCTGCGCCAACATAGTGATAGCATCGCGGTGCCTCGCAATTACGACGACTTCCGAAATTCTCGGCGGGTCTTGCGTAATTTCGGAAGCGGGTCGCTTGCTGTATACGCTTTTTGAGCTCTTTGTTTTGTTAGCTTCGAGCTGCGAGTAATCGTTCGAGATATGCGCGAGCTTACGCGTGAGTTGAGGTTCAAGTTTTTCCTATGGGAGGGATGAGGAAACGTGGGGATATGTTTTCATTGAGATTTTAATGGCGAAGCTGAGGAGACGTTGTGGATGATGCATGAAAAATGCTATTATTTACTTTACGACATTTTTAATGCCTTTTATGTTACGCAATCGCGTCTCTGGCAGCCGTTTTACTCGTTGTTTCCATCATAAAGATGCAAATTTACGAAGCTATTAGAATGATAAAAGGAAAAATGCATTTGTGATCCAGCGGAATTTTCATATAACTCGTATATATGCATCATTTTCAGTGATCAAACGGTTATTTTCCGATTACATTAGCTTTTATGATTATTATTTGAGTATATCGTATATGTAATTTCGGATTAATTTTACAGTGTCATTAAGTGAAATTGATTGGAAATATCGGGACGATCATTTTTACTCGATTAATTACGTGTTATGTGTGATAAGCAATTAAACTTATTAGTATATTTTATTATAAATCAATAACAGCTTTAATATGAGTACTCCGCTTGAATAATGACAACGTTTTTCACTAAATTTCTTTCAATAATATAATTTGTTTTAAAATTATAAATTAACGCGTGATACGACGAAATAATATTTGTAATATATAAATGTATATTCGAATTTCGGAAGATAAGCGTAGAATATTAAATTTCCAAATAAATCTCTTTACATCGTTTCAATTAATTTGCTCGACGTCGAAATTTGCTGTAATTTATAAATGTTCACTGAACCAAAGTAACAAACAAATCAACAAAAGCCTGAGCCCCTTAAAAAATGCAATCCCCTCTTCCCTCAATCACCCAATCCATATATACACCAATCCCAGACCATCTCCTCATATCCACTCAGACTCCGCATAGGGTCCGATCGGCCTTTAGGCGCGCGCACCGATCACAATCGACTAATGGAGCGGTGTAAGCGTAGGCGTGGGCGTGGGCCGCGATAACGGGGCTCACGGTTCGCGCTTCCATTATATATCTCTCGGGGCGATAGCTGAGCTGAGCGATCGAATTATCAGCGCGGCGCTGTTATGCACGCGACGGCGGCTGCCTCTCTCGCGTGTGTATACCGAAATTCACGGTCTTGGCGTTGATGTGATTCGGCTATGCCTGCAGGTTGCTTGGCTGGCTGCCTTCGCTGTATAAGGAGGCTCTAATTTAATAAAGTCCGTGCTGTCGGGTAATGTTTTTTTTTGTGTCCGATAGGCGTGTTGGTGATTGAATGTGAGTAAATATGGAAATAGATTGCAGGGGGCGAGTGGTAGTTTGGTTGGTAATAGCCAGGGGTATTATAGTTGATGGGGTGGTTTAGTCAAGGTGTTAAGGATAATTAGTGGGTATTGAGTGCTAGTTGAATGGGCGTTTATGTTAATGTAAATAATAGTATTTTAAATTATATATGCGTTTTTATACTGGAAATTCGTTGCGATAACTTCAACTTTTTTGCTTTTGTATTACTTGAAAATAAATTTTGCGCGTATATGGACGATCATAATTCGAAATTTTAAGAACGATTCATTATTGCTGGAACACAAAGCGGTGGATTTTTCAACTCGTAGCTTTATAAATTTACAGTTATGATTCAATTTATTATCAAAGTAAATTATTCGCATAACCTTATTCCAATGTATACACATTC
>JAPYZO010005594.1:0-17389 GCA_030522905.1 Torymus flavipes | reverse complement strand
TTGAAAAGAATAAATGAACCAACGAGGAACTTTATTCTGACTATAATAACTTTTGTCCACGAGATCAGCGTACACGTTGATAAAGAGAAGGGAAGACCTTTGCCGTAACGCCCAAGAGGAGGCAAAAAAAAACCCCCGTGAACTATAGTCGCGAACTTTGAAATTTAAAGGCTTCTGAAAAAAATGTCACTCGCATAAGAGGGTATTTCAAGCTCGATTCTTTCACGGTGGCGTTTTTTCAAAGCTCTCCCCCATTTTTTCGAGATTACGGCGAGTAAGCTGAAGATGAACTTAATTGAAAATAAAAAGGAACTTTTGAAGTCGTGTACTCTGTTAATTATTCTTTTTATTAAATGCCCGTGCCGTTGTGATGTATTTCCTCGCGGTGTTGCGTCGAGGCGCATTCGTTTAATCAAAAGAGAGCCTTTCGAATGCTACTTCGCTTTGTATAACCTCGGTCGTCGGTTTCTAGGAAGGCGCGTTTGTAAAAACAATCGGTGTTGCGCACGAAAAAAAGAAAACCCCCCCCCCCCCCCCCCCCCCCCCCCCCCCCCCCCCTGTCCTTTTCATGCACTTGCGACGAACGAGTGCTGTGCTTTGTTATCGATATTCCGACGATTCAATCGAGAGAGAAAAGGATGCGGATGGAGATGAAGAATGGGAATTAAGCGAACTAACAAGTGCTAGATGCGCTTGAAAATGAATTGAATATATATTTTCTGTAACTAGATAAAAGCTGAAGAAGCGCCTCTTTGCCTGAAATCTAATTTGAAATTCATATTTTTTTTTTTGTATAATTTGTAACTACCAATAATAGTTAAATAAACTAATTGAAAGAGGTGAAACTTACTAAAGTGGACATCATTTTAAAATGATTTTATTTACAATTAGGGTCACGAACATTTCTTTGAACGTCGTCAAAGTAAAAAAAGCAGCTAGAGCTATAGAAAAATATAGGTAATTATTTCAAATTTGTATATAACTACATACCGACGAATTTATATTTTTCTCTTAACCTTTTCAGTATATAAAATCAGTCCCCCATAACTCTCCAAGCCGATCAAACACTACAGAATTGTATTAAAATCACAAAAAAATACTGTAAAACCTCGGATGCCTCGCATTATCGCATAAGTACACACCAAATCGAAACCTCCCCGTAAACCATCCACCCACAGCTTTCGACACAATACACTCTGCATCTATCGCGCGACGTCAAGACGCCCAAATCAAGCTATATATATACACGTGTAAAGAGGCAGAACTATCTGTTCTCACTTGCAAAGTGCGCCGAATTCGCAGAAGGCGGAAAAAAGGACAGCCTTCCCTTCGCGCGATCGCTTTTAGCGCGCTTAATGCTTTTCCGATATCAAGCTACCTCGCTGTTATTTCACGCACACAGCCATGAGCGCGAAGATAGCTTCGGGGGTACCTATATTCACTTAATGGGCCAGTCCTTTTTCCAACTCGACGCCTTGAAGGCAGTGCAGAAAGGGTCGCGTTGTATCGCGGACTTCGTTAAATAAATATCGCGGGAGACGTGAGTCTCTGGTTATGGTGTGCGAAGGGTGGTTATGGGGATGAGGATAATTAGAGAGGATAATTGGTAGGTAGATGGGTGGGAAATTGGCGTTTGGGGTGTATCCGGTATCTTTATTTTAACCTTTAAGCCGTTTGCAGAGAAAATGTTCTTCCAGTTGAGAGATTACGAAGATAGATAAAAGTCTAAAAAAAGATTACTTCCTTTACTCTTGGACGAAATTGTTAAACAAGATTAATTTATTCGTAAGTTATTTTTCATTCGTAAAAACGTAAATGTTTATTCTATTGTCACGTAAAATGGAGAATATTAAGATTTGTTAAGTAACCAGAAAATGGCACACGAAAAATATAAATAATCATCAAGCGCAGAGTCTACAACAAGTTTAGTTGTCCAACTCTAATTTCATGTCAAATAGCACGAGTAATGTGCTGGAAATTGCAAACTTTCTCTGTTCTCCAAATAGCATAGTTAGAGTATTTGTGCTAATTACGGTTTGAGAGCTGACGCGGTGTACATCTCTGTTTAATTTTCCAGTCTATTCGCTGCTACCGATATACACTACGATTTTTAGAAGTTGTACAACAAAATCGGATTGTAACAAGTTATTTGTTATACATAAAGCTAACACACACACAATTAACAAGCCACTCTTGACCATAGAACCTCAACATTCAATAAAATTAATTATTCACAATCAACTCCATTAAAGCAAACTCCACTCGATGCGGTGGAGCGCACGTGCGGCATTTCAAGATATTTCCCCGAGTGGCGACGGACACGCGATTACAATATTTGCCACTCCATCGGCGCATTAATAAATGCATTCGGCTCTCTCAGTACAATCCGTCCACTATTCTCTCGCAGCCCCCGACAACTTCCGAATTCCATTTACATGGTCTAAATAGGCATTATTTCGAGCTAAACCGCACTTTGCGCTCAAAACGAACGACTCGGTGTTTCGAGAGTCCGCCCGGCGAAATTGAGTTTCGGAACTGCCCGTCGATGTAAATTTATTCGAATATATCTATATCGACTAAATAAAGCGGTCAATTTTGTTATTTATCCATCAACAACAAGGATATTAAAAGTATAGTACGGAAAAATTGTGTTTATTCATGTTATTATTTTTCGAAATATTCGTGCGTTTCGTACCCGTCATTGCAAATAAGTTTCGCGAAGAAGAGCAAGAACTGTCACTCAACAGCCATTTCCGGCGCGTCCCCGCTTTTTTCTTCAAAAAATGACACTTTCAAGTTCCCTCTCGCAAGGACGGCGCGGGGCAAAAAAGGGAAACGGAAGTAAGTACGAAGGAGAGAGCGAGGGAAAAATGTTAAGAGCGAAGAAGATGGAAAGAATTTTATTCTAGTCGGCAGCTCGAAAAGCGATTTATAGTCGAACTTCGACATACAGCGGACAACCTGCTTTGAGAGAAAGAGAGACTTTCGACAGGGAGCTTTTTCACGGCTTACTTTTTGCGAGCATGAGTTTTGGGGCTCATGTGCTCACCTCCATTGTTTTCCCTCGGCTCACTTGACTTGCTTTAATTTCCATAAAAGATTGGTTACCATAAATACGGTATAAATTTTGTTGATTAAGCGTTCACGAATTAAAGGAAAAATCACAAAAACTTGTTTGATTCGAATATATTTTTATAAAATTAAGTATTTATAGTATTTATACTCTAAACACATAGTTGTTATTAAAAAATTATACTAGGAATTCAATTTGAGTTATCGAACAGTAATGAAAAAACGCTTTTACGACGCTTTTAAATGGCTCCAAGCTCATCCGACAAAGTATACCATCAAACAATTCTATCCAAATATTTCCAAACCCAAAAAAGAAAGATCTAAAAAATGCACTAAATTAAAATCCAGAAAATAAAACCATTATATATCCGTCCACTCCGCTCTCTCTCTCTTCCTCTCCCATCCACTATTCGATTCAACCATTAATCCGCGGAAAAGAAGAACGGGTGCGAACGTCCAAAGCCTTTAACGTCATATCCATATATCCCGCTGTCCCCACTCACCCACTACTCCACTCTCTCTCCTCGCATTCCTGGAAATTCGTAGCCAGCAACGCCATCGAGCAAGAAACCTAATTTACAGCAAGCCTGTACGTACAGCGGAACTCCGAGGGCACACGGGAGAGGGGAGAATAGAAGAGAGAGGGTGGATAGCGCCACGCTGATAACAATCTGATTTCCTCGCGCGCGCGCTCTACACTCGGCTGAATCAAAGTGCAAATCCTCTCTCGTGCGCGCAGATACGCACGCATGCCTCTGCCCGAGGAATTCCTCTCCGCCTGTCGGCTGCGCAGTCGATAAAACGAAGACAGACTGCGTCGGTCCGACCAATCACTGTCTTTTCTCCTTATTTGCCTAATGCCAGAGAGAGAGAGAGAGTGCCCGTTTCTACTTGGCAGCGTGTAAGCGGCTTGTCGCCGCGCACTAGTATATATATAGTCCCTCTCGATTCTCTTTCCAGCTGCTGCTGCGCGTGTGTCCCGCACACGCCTGATCGGATTTGCCTCGTTCGGCGCGTGTATCGATTTCAAAGGTTCCGCGCGCTGAGAGAGCAACGCGAGCTCGCGCGTTGTTGTTTGCAGTGTCGAGAGGTAGAGAGAGAGAGAAGGCTGAGCTCTCTTTATCGGGAGGAGCGGGTGTTTTTTTTATTTCGCCTGCAGCGAAACGTGCGGATTCGTTAAATTTGGACAGGAGACACGGAGCCGATGTACGTGATTGGGTGGCTTTTGACTCTATGGGACAAGGCGCGGAAAAATTTCGGAATCCGACGGCAAAGTCCGATATTGCGTTTGTTAGGAGTTTGGAAATATTGGCGGAATGAGAGGATTGTCGAGACTTTGCTACTATTTGTTGTTTACATCACTTTTTTTTAACCTAATGCGCGTATAACGTATATTTTTCGTTGTTCGTAATATTGGTATGAGCTTGAGAGTTTTCGATGATGATTCCGCTGTTTGATGATTTGTTTCCTTTCGAATTGACATGTTACTTGAATTGGTATGTCACTTCCATTCGATAGTCGTACTTATCAAAACTTGTATTTCGTCTATATTAACCACTTTGCTAGCGATTTAAATATTGCGAAATACGTGATGTGACATACTGAATATCGTGATACTCCGCTGAATTGATCTGGTTATGACCTTGTCGATAAATTTTTTAGACGAATAACTCCTTTCGCTGGACAAAATGTTACGGTATCGAATAAAAGCAACGTAGAGTATATCTTTTGCGAAATATACATGTCTATATCCAAAATAATGAAATTAATAATATATTTTATCAAATAAACCCACTATACATGACACAATAAAAGGATACTTGTAGAAAGATGTTTTTCCGTGGAAACCAACTCCAACAATAAGAATAAACATTTTTCTTGAATCGTCAACTTTCAAAATTGTATTCTATTCTTATGAAGAGTGTATTTTGAAAATGTCATTTTGTATGTTTTTCAGGTAGATATACTCGTCTGCTGGGATTTCACGAGCAGCTGAAGGAAGTCGAAAGCAATCGGCGTCTTTGAAAGTCACGACGCGCCGCGAGCTCCCGGTGAGGTATGCATTTTTCCCTGTGAATAAAAATTTTTCATTACACGAAAATAAAAACGTTGCAAATGAAAATCCGAAAATTAAAATAGCGCTACATTGTACATGCAATTCTACATTATTCAGAGAAGAATTATTAACTATGGATTTAATATATTTTATCATAATTTTGATCAAATAATTTTACGTTAATCGAATATAATGAAGCTATTCGATGTATTATATTCTCAATATTCAGTAACGTTTTAATTATTTTAAATATTGTCAAAAGCACTGCAAACAAAGTACGTTATTAATGGGTTTATTAAAGGGCATCATTATTTAATACGTTAATTATTATTCGTGAGTTTTTAATTGTTTATGCATGTTTATGCGATAATCCTCGAATTTTATATTTAAAATAAGATATAATTAATATAATTCGAAATTTAGAATCAAGTATTTTGAAGAAAAATGTATTTCTCTTTATGTCTGCATATATGAAGCATGCTTGATTCCATTTATGACGACTAAATGAAACCGGGGAATTTCATATTTCCCAAGTACCTACTGACCAAAGAAATTTCTAAAATAACTGTGATCCCAAGCACCAGCGATCAAAATTTGCCTTAACTACTTTTAAATAAGTACCTCAAATGAATCATTTTTTACAATTATAATTAAAAACAATAGCAGTACCACACACCGTTTTTATTTTATTTTTAATTTTTTGGTTTTTAATGACTCAATGTTTAAATGATAATGAATATCAAGTGTAAAATTTGCATTGCAAGAATTTTCGTATACTTTCGTTTTTAGGAATTATTTTAAAAATCGAAAAAATACATTTCTCATCGTCAGAGGTTATTTTTAAACTGGATGGATTCCGAGAAAATCTTGTGTTAAAAATCAAATTTCTGTAAAATGGGTGTGAATAACTTTTACAAGAAAATTACCTTGTTTATTCAACGGTGCCGTCTATATGGATACAAAAATATAGAGAAGTGTATTGTTTAAAAGGAAATTTTAATTAAAAAAAAAAAAAAAATAGTAAAAAGATAAAAAGTTTGTATTGATCTTTTTGTGTAGCCGGGCGGCTCCGTGGTCGTCGTCGTGGCTCGGCGCACGGATGGAACGGGCCCGTGATGGAGAACGCGACGCAGCTCGGCGAGGACGCGACCCCCGAGCGTAGCTGGCCCCTCACCAATCGCACGCAGCTCGACGCCGTTCCCGACGACTACCTGCCCGGCTGGATCGACCTCGTACTCGCCGTATTCTTCTCCATTCTCATCGTCATCACCATTGTAAAAATCTGATATTATTTAGTTTTCAATTGTTACTTTTTTATGGGTTTGGATGAACTTTTTACTAGATTCAAAATGTAATGTAACGTAATGTAGTTCAGATGAGGCATTTATTTTGAAATGTCTTAATAATAACTTGATAATTTTTCTAAAATGGAAATTATCATTACTCGTTGCAACAATAAGTTACATTTCACGATACAAACTATTTTATGAAATAGTTTGAAAAAAAGGTTCTTAAAATAATCATTTCGATGAATAATTCACTAAGAAGTGTGAACAATCTGTAAAAGCGAGATTATTCAGAAGTATATTGGCCCGACAATACAATTAACCTTGATTTAACGAGTCCTTGAAGTAGATTGCAGCTTTAATAATTACTACCGCAATTTAAAGCACAAGAAAACCACTTTTCTCACGAAATCCCGTATTCGCCATTTTAAATATTCAGCTTTCAATTCCCCCTCTCTTTCAGCTCGCGCAAAACGAGTAAAAACAAAAACCAATCTTCGTCAAATGCCAATGTATATTCGCGCAGAATCCTCTCATACAATTCTCAAAACAAAAAAAGGAAATAAATAGACGCGTGAGAAACAAAAAAAAAAAACAAAATCTATCAAATATATTCATTTACTTGCCAACCACCTATACGTGCCATACCGAAATCAGTATCGAATTAACAGCGCGCAGGGAGTTGCGCGCAAACTCTCGCCCGCCGCAGTACGCGCGCATGGTTTTAGTTAACCGTGGCAGGCCGCAGCAACTGGCCCGCGGCGGCCACGTTCGACAGTTTCTGGCCAATCAGCCAATCTAAATCTAGCACCTGCTCACTCAATTTCCACTGGCGCATCGGCCATGCAAACACTACGTTACATGTATATATACACCATAAACGCGATGGATATACGCGGCGTGGGTTTGCCAAGAAATTACTTAGCTCTCGGTCTTGGTTGCGTTTGACGTTGGACTTGGAGGCTATTAAGCTTTGTTAATTATATATTGATCGAAGGGAGGAGGGGTCGACATAGATATCACGGTTTGACGGCTGAGCGAGTACACGCGCGCGCTGTTGGTTTCTCGAACTGTATTATAGCCCGATGGTGATGTGTCAAAGCAAAGGTGCTCGTAATTGTTGACGGAGGTATAAGAGGCTGGCTGACATTGGTAGAGGTTAATTTTAATTTGAAAATTTCCAAGTAATATAATATAATGAAGGGAATTCCAACTTTTTCTGTTTGCCAAATTTTCCACATTATTAATGAAAAAAGTTGTGAAGAATCTAAGGAAAAATTTTCGAATTTCATTTTTATCGAATATATAGTAAAAAGAAGACTTTTGTTTTACAACCGATTCAGAAATTTTTTGAGTATCCAATAAAACTTTACGAATTTCTATATTCAATATCACATTGTAGATTACACAATCATCGATTTAACACAAAGTTTTTACACTTGGAAAATTTGATCCTTTATAAAAGAAAAGTAACCGCGGAAAATACGCTAAAAGACCTCAAAAACTTTTTCCCGCAAGCGCAGCGTTCTTTAATCAAAGCAAACATCTTAAAAAAAGAGAAGAAACTAGAATGTACACGCAGCCAGGGAACAAAAGCGAAGCGCGAGCTTTAATAACGCAAACAAAGCAAATTAATGCTCTTTTACGCGACATTTCTCCCTTACAACTAACGCGCTCCCCGAGCGCGCGCTACACTCGCGCGCGCGCACATCGCTTCGAGAAGCTCGTTTCAGTTTCTCATTGTAACAGTCGCTGCGTTCCTCTCTTTTTTCCATCCCTTTCTCCGCGTCGTCGTCGTTGACTTCTTCGCCGTGGAAAATGGAAGTATGATAAATACGCGCGGGGAATATATACGAGAGCTTTTGTTCGCGAATTTTCACGTTTCAGAGAAGCGCTTGCGGACTGCCTACTGCGCGAGTCTCTTGACGTGGGGAGCGCAGGTTTCACGCAACGCCAAGTTCTGCGATCGCGCGCGTGCGAGAGTAACGTATACAAAGGGACGACGAGACGAATTATATCATGTTTTTGTGCTTTGTTTTTTTTTGGGGGGGGGGGATGCGTGAGTCTAGTTCATTAATCCGGAGAAATTTAGTCCTGGGTTCTTATATATGGTTAATCCATTATGATTTAATTGTAGCTCCTATTTTTTGGTATATATTATATTATATGTCAAATGAAAGAAAAATGGATTTCGGCTAATCGATTGGATTTAATAAGGAAATATTGGGTAAGAGCACCAGAGCTCGGCTATTTCATTAATAAATCGTTATTTAATAAATGTTAAAGTATAATGCAAAAAGTATTTAATTTTGTTTAACTTAACTCAATGTTCGGTACTGTATAAGTTGTAAATTATAATTTATTATTATAAATTAATAATTATTGTTTATAAATTATAGGTGGTCAAGTATATCCGAGTTTTTATCCCATTATTTTACCTTTTGTAGGAGTATTATATTTCATTAGCATTTTTCTGAATTAATTGAAAAGAGTGCGGCATTATTCAAATACTGTATACAATATCATAGCTGCTTCTGAAATAGAAGCATTCGATGGAATTAACCGAATTACAAAGCTGATTGTTCAATATAGCAATTCCACGCTAATGGTATAGCCGCCAAATTATTTAGATCAAATATCCGACTACCAAGAGAACTACCGACGAAATATTCGTGCCTTATCCGACCATCTCAACAATCCTCTTTTGCTATCATCTGATTACTATAATAACGTACACTCTAGTATTATTATAGAATTACTTCCTTTCTCCTTTTCAAGAACCAAATGAGCTTATTTCCACTTGATATTTTCAAAAATAACCTTTGGCCTTCCACTTCCAGACACTCATTTGTATTCAATTCTCCTCCGCAGGTGGGCAACACGCTGGTGATCGCGGCCGTGATCACAACTCGCCGGCTGCGCTCCGTCACCAATTGTTTCGTGTCGAGCCTCGCCGCGGCAGACCTGCTCGTCGGTCTCGCCGTCATGCCGCCGGCAGTTCTATTACAGGTACGCTAATTAGACGTAAGAGGGGGAACAACATTCCCGGCATATTCGGAGCGAGCGAGTCGATCGCGTGATTGCGATCGCGGCGAGAGAGAGAGAGAGAGAGAGAAGGGTGCTTTGCTCGACCGCGATTACCACGGCGGTTCTGCCTTACATCGCTCGTGGTCGGAGATGGCTGTAGTGGTTTCGAGGGCCGGCGATGTTCCTTGCTTATCGATGGTGAGTGCGTTGTAGTGTCGGAATGCCGTGGTGCGTGCAGAGGTGAGACTTTTTTAATTAAAGAAAGCGGTCTTTTATCCGAATTTCAAACAGTGTATACTAATTTTAATTTTGGAAAGTGATTATAAGGCTATCTATAATAATGAAAGTATGTTTATGATTGTACGAAGAATTATTGAGAGCGAGGTATTGAAAGTATTGTTTTACACGATCCTTGGTGCGATTTTTTGCCATTCTGAAATTACGAGAGTCTTTATTTTAGGTGCATTGTTGCCTTTTACATGAATACTAAAAAGTCATATGGTTCTGCGTATTCTCGCATTGTTATAAAAGTCTTTGCGTTATTTATATGTCAAACAATGGAAAATAAGAGCTTAACAAAAAAGACTTTCTCTATACTGCAGTGTTTTTGAAAAGGAAAAAAGTTTTTACGATAATCAAAATATATTGCGACAATGCTAATCAATTTTAATTAAAATACGTTCTATTGTGAGGAATGTATGAAAATTTTCATTATTTTAGATAATGAATATTCCGTTAAAATGACTAGCTATATGTAAAATGAATTTACAATTTAATTACAAAGAACGAAATACATGTGAAATTCTTGCGGATAAATGATTAAATCGGGTTTCGAGGTGAAGATATAATTGATAAATATTATATAAACTACTTTAATAAAAACATTTTCTTTACAAGTAAAACTTTTATTGCACATAATAATAAAAGTGCGCAGTTCTCATTTTATCCCGCATTTGTGCATCAATTAACAACGAGAGATAAAAGCATTTATTAAAATGAATTTCCTTAATCCACTTCATTCTGCATTTTACCGGCCGAATGAAAAATACGATTCGCGCAGTAATATACGTTTGACTTATACAATATATTACTGTTATTACCTTGGCATTTTGCGCGGCGAGATATATAGAATTTAAATTCAAAAGATTTCGTCAGCCGTCACACAGCAGGCATCACTGCGAAAAATCAGATTTACTCTCACGAGTATACGAGAAATTGCATATTCGCCCGTAGGCGTACGCGTCACCCGTTTGTCGAGTGTCTTTAGTCTGTCAGACGTGCGTCGGGACTTTGCGTTATCAAAGACGTCAAGGGGCGACGTAGAGCGCAAAGAGAAAGAGGCAGAGAGGAGCCGAGTATACACGGAGTTTCGCGCTCCCGCGTCGTTTGACGCGCGTCGCCGATTCAATTAACGCTCGGTAATTGTTATCCTCGATGACCATCGAGTAGGAGTATACAGCGAGGAGCTGGAGTGACTTTGGCGATCGTCTTTGCCAAGTTGGGAATTTTCGAAGCGGCGCGGACTGACGCGCCGAGTTCCCGGTAAATTGCGTTGCTGTATTATTAGAATTGCATAGCAGCTTGGCGAGCGGGAGAATTTAGTGTTTTGGTGAACTTGTAAATTAAGTAGACTTAGAAATTTGGTGAAAATGGTTGGCACAATCTTGATTGTTATGGTATTAAATGAGAGATGATTTTAACGTTGCTTTAGAAAATGTTATTACGATGTGATGGAAAAGTTGGCGTAAGAAGAATTTAATGCTGTAAATTGAATGTGGCATTTCTTTTATGTTTGGGTATTTGTTTACTAGATTTTTTATATACAAGCGTTTCTATGTAGTTAAGCTATCATATTAAAATTTTATAATTATAATCTTTCAACAAAAACAATAAGGTATTTGAAGTATAAAGATGAATGACATACTGTATTCACCCTACCTTATGATATACTCGAACGCCTGCTGTTATGGCAATTCACTATGCATATTAAAAGTCATATATTTTATGGAAGTTCGATCAGGAAGACCAGAGATAATTCTTTCAGTATTTTAATTTCCATTTTCAACTTCAACAATTTTCAACATTTGATTTGTACTGTAAATTAATTCGCAGGTTTCTCTTTTAACTCAATTAAAAAACTTTTTCGTGTCGAAAATCAGATTCACTACATTTCGTTAAGCTTAAAGCTGCGCTCTCTTTTATTAAATGTCACCGCGTACGCGGCTAATTCATTTTTACGTATATTTTTAATAACAGGTTAACATTCTACCCGTTTTTGCATTTTTATTGAATAACTTTTCATTTCGTAATATGGTTATGTGACAAAGTTCTCACGTCATACTTGATAGGATATGTCGCAATATTAATTATAGTTAATATTAAATATTATCAAAATTAAGAAGAATCTATGCGAATCAACACTTTTTCTATAATATACTATTACTTAAATTACTTAAACACTTATATGTATCTAGTAAGGACTATGAGTTGAAAAAGTTATAAAAAGGATTCCTAAAAATAGATTACTTTAAATTCAGTGACTGTACCTATATCCTAAACGAAACGTTAACAAGATAAAAAAACAAGACAAAAATTAATCTCCCCCATGCAAATCAAGCCCAAGGTTAAATAAAATATGCTAACTTTTATAACTGAAAAATTCCACCCCCTGTAACAGAATTTCCCCTCGGCAAACACGAATCCCACAAAGAAAAAACACGCCTCCATTAACTCGACGCTCTCTCCTCAAGATGATTTCCTGCGCGCGCGCTTGTCGTCGTCGCGACTGAATTTCCAAGTCTCTCGGTATACGTGCCTCGACGCCTCGACGCCTCTCGCTCGCTTTCGCCGGAAATGACGCGTGTTCCGGCTTTTCGCTTTGAGGCGGCGGCGCGCTCGTTTAATCTCGTAAAAATGTATGCGCAGCGGCGGGGCAGCTGCGTCAAGCGATGTCCCTCTCTTTTTTCTCTCTTCCTCTCTCTCTCTCTCTTTTTCTAGTCACACAGCTCGCGATGTTCCTTTTCCCGCTGGATCTCTTCTTTGCTTTTAGCCGCGAGGGGGGGATTGACGACACGGACGTGTGGGCGGAGTATGCATGCTAATGGCCGTGCGGATTTCTCTTTCTGGTCGCGCGGCTGTCGTAATGAAATAAAAGGTTATCTTTTAGCTTTATGTTATTTCCTACCGCGGTGTGTATTAGATTGACGAGGGGTATTTTGCGAAGGAGCGTCTTTTATTTTCTTTTTTATGATAAATAGCCGAGTGAAATTTCTTGGAATAAAAAACGCAAATGTTATACAACGAAGGTTGAGCACGTTGCGCTGATTATTAAATTTTCTGTATTTTCGGAGGAAATGGGATTTTTTCAGTTTAAGAAATATAAGGTGTCATCCGAGCCCTGACGCATCCGCTTCGCGATAAGAACTAGACGCTCGCGATGCACTCGAGCAAGTATCGCGACGTTAGCTCAGTGGTAGAGCGCGGGCTTACAATTAATGCTCGTCGCATTATATTTTTTACGCGACTTATTCAATCTGTCCTCCTCTCATGGGTAACAAAGGTTTTACCGTTAAGTACGATAAATGTATTTTTATTGTAATGCTTGAGACTGAAACGTATAGTTTTACTCGAGAACTTAGACTCAAAATAACGTAATTTTCCACTCGAGTTCGGCGAATTTGTCCTCCGCCCACCTTTACCTCCGAAAAAAAAGGTACTCGTGTTCCGCACGTATACGAGATGACACGCCGCGCTATGCAAGCGGAATTAGCTCTCGGCGCTGAATCACTCTTAAGATTTAAGTTTGACTCGCTCGAGGCAGATGCTGAAGGTGTCGCGCGGATTATCCGGGATTAGAGGTGGGTTGCGTCTCTCGCGGTAGAGCGAACCGTCGTGGTTTACTTTTGTTTATACGTCTCGACGATGGAAATTTAAAAGTTGGATTACTCTTGCGTGCGTGGTTTCTTATATTTTTTTAAATATAAAAAAAGAGACACAACAATTATATGATTTTACCTTTGTATCCACTGTTGCGAAGTGCATCGCATATCGCGGGCGACCTCGCGGCGAAAAAGTAATAAAGATTTGTCACTGCTGACGTAAAATAACCCGCGTTGCGGCTTTTTCTCAAAGCTCGCTGTAAAAATCAAAAGTGAAGCGTCGGCTCTCTCTCCCGTTCTTTTTCTCTTGTAATTTACGGACACCCGTAAAATTCTCGTCCTAAATGCGCGCGAGCGGGGGACGCAGCTCGCGTTCTATTGCCGCGGAGTGTAAGCTCTTTGCATAAATTGCTTCGTACCAGACAGAAAAAGAGAGAGAGAGAGAGAGAGAGAGAGCTCTTTTACCCTTTGACTCGCTTCGGCGTAATTTCACCTAAAAATCTGTTCGGTCGTGCCTTTTCGGTATTTTTTTTTCTTCCTCTTCTCTTTGATGATCCGTACAGAGTCTCACCTCTACGTCGTTGCTTTCTGCGTCTTTGTCGCTCGTTATGGCGCATGAGAGTGCAGTATTTTTTGTACTGGAATATGAAGAAAAGCGTTGTTAAAGTTGAAAAAAAAGAGAAAACGGGGAAAAAGTTGTTAAATTTTTGCAAGAATTTCGAGGAGATGTATAAGGTAGGGAAGGAATTTCTCAAAGGACTGCGTAGGAACTTTTAAATCCTGAATTTTTAATTTATGTCTTTACTCTATAGTGCAAATGTTGGTGCTCGTAAAAAGGATTTCAAGAACTTTTTCTCCCGAAACGTTATAGTATGTTACGCAGGAAAAAACTTGGACAGTCCACAGCTCGTGTAAATTGACTGGCAAACACGAGATGTGGGCTGGCCGATTTTACTCCCGTGGAGCGTAATATTATTTTTCCTCACATCGAGTCCGAAAATTCCATATTTCCGTTTCGAAGCCGGGCGGGAATGAGGCACTTTCGGCCCGATGTGAGGAAAAATATTTAAGTTTCTTGGAAAACAAACTGGTGCGTAGAGAAATGCTTTGTTCAAATAGTATGGCAAGAAAGTCGGGCATTTTTGATCAACTGAGATAAAAAAAAAGAAAGAAATTCAATAGATAATTATTTGGATTCCAAAGAAAGATGTTAATTAACGTTAAACAACCGCCGCTTTGTATTTACGTAATGAAAGATAAACTTGCTTTTACTGCTTTCTACCTTTTTTATAATGAAAGGTAGAATAAATTTCTGGTAAAAATATACCGAGAAATACTAATGAAGGGGCGGATAATTTACTTTCAGATTGTGTTTCAGTTATAAAACATAAAATAATACATTGACAATACTCGAAAATAAAAAGAAAAAAAACACCCACGTATAAACTGGCCTGATTATCCAGGAATCGCACTATAGTCATCATATGCACATTCTGAGCAAGTCTGAAATAAGTAGTACGAATCGATAAAGGTCAGCCATCGGAAGAGAGTGTAGCCACTTATATATATCTAGCTAATCAATCACACTGCGGCAACTTCAGCGACAACAGCGTTTTCCTCTCTTGCGCCTTGCAGGATCAAAAGTGGCCTCCTCCGTTCCTGCAAAACAATTCCCGAAAAATATATAATTCATAAGGCCGTGAAAAATTTCCGCGGACGAAAGTTTTAAAAGTGAATCCGGATATCTTCGAAGAGAAAGTCTCTCTCTCTCTCTCTTCCCTCCCGGCGGTATTCCATCCCCAAGTGATGCCTACACTCGCGCGCATTAAATCAGCTATCTAAACTGCGCTTCTTTGTTATCCAAGAAAGAGAGAAAGTTTCTGCCGTTCTCTACTCACTCGACTTTTTTTCCGCGCGACTCGGAAGTTTTTCGGCCACTTTGAGAGTCTGGAAGCTACTGGAAGCACAAGGTTGCTTTCCTTCCTTTAGATGGAGGTCCTTTGCTTGCCCTCTTGCGTGCATCTCTTTCCTCTTCCGGATTCGCTCGGCTGGACATTGTTGACGCAACCGGGGCAAGTGAGAGAGAGAGAGAGAGAGAGAGAGAGTGAGAGAGAGAATGGAAAACGGGATTTCCAAACGAGTCTCGACAGCTTTTCGCAATGATTGCGATTCGGATTAACTCGAGAATCTAATATCGAAGATTGATATTCGCTGTGGATTAAAATTATTCCTGGAAAATTGAGGATTACTTTTGTTAGTGCGTTTTTATTGTTTTATAAAAGTAACGCGTTTGTCGATGATTTTTAATTTAAAAACTGTATCTGCGAAAAATTTAGTTTGTAAATGGAAAATATACTCTTGTCTAGAATGAAAATTCGTTTCTAAAGAAATACGAATGAAAGGCTAGGGAATAATACAGAACCGAATATCAATGCATCCGAATGTCTGACGGCAGCTCACATCGCACTACTTATTCCGCCAATAAATTCATCCATACAGTTACGTTTTCGCGTTACTGCATGATTTATCGCTGCGTATATTTTCATGCTGATTTCTGAAAAAGAACTGTATTTCTAGTACCGGATTGTATGTGCAAGCAACAAATTTGATTTATAGAATCTTTTATAAGTGCATAAAGTGTTCAAACTCATTTCGTTCGTTCTCCTATATTTTTTTTATTTTAGATAAATGATATTACTGCTCGCTTTTATATTTTTTTTTATTAATTCCAAGTTTATTTTTTTCCACGAGGATCTTTTTATTATTTTTTAGGGACCAATAAAATAATTTTATAGAAAGGAAATTCGTTGAATACATTAAAGTAAAGTAGAATATATATATTCTTATTGAAATATAAGAGCATAAATAAAAATTTTATTCAGAAATGTCATTTAGTAGTACCACTAAAGAAAATATAGCCTAAAATTTAACGCTTTTGACAAAAGTGGATATAATTCAATTTTTATGTCACTTGTGAAACTGACATTTTCACTTGCCAACATTTTATATTGCGCTATAAGTGAAATGTTCCGTAGAGTATCATATAATATTGATAGAGTAGATTCGCTTTAATATCTCACTATATCTTTTGCCAATCAAATTTTATTTTCAAACATTTCAACCAAGCGCATAATTTAAATAACATTTACAGTATCTTACTCTTTCGATAATATAAAGAAAAATTTTCATTACTTTATACCTACCCCCAGAAATTAAATCACCGTTATCCGCTCGGCGATACCATCTCAAGTCCACCTACAGCCTTACCCCTATAATGTACCCCACTCCAGGCCGATTAAGAATTGCCCAGCCATAAACCCTGGCAATCCGATGACCCTCTCCTCCTCCGCTGCAGACACGTGTGTCATCCGCAGCATGCCCGAGCGCTGAAAAAGAAAGTAAAAAGAAGCTCGCTCGCGCACGAGAAAGACAAGAACAACAAAACACAGCGAAAGAAAAAGTGGGCGAACCGCCGCCGGCGGCGGCTCATTCAATTTCGTCGTCTATATACGCGCTCTCTCGCGTGCCATTCGAGGATACAATTATGCTCCCTTTGCCGGGCTCTCGCTTTGACTCATTTACAAGACTCCCTTTCTTCGCGCTCGCCCTTTTGATGCGCCGCCGTGACGGCTCTCTGCAAATGGCTTTTGTTTCGCTTAATTTACTTCTCGCGCGCGAGCTGTGCGGGATTAGCCGGAGCTGTGCGCAGGTGTCGGGTGAGTTACAATTATCATAAAAATTGCAGCGCGTGGCTGAGGAGAGCTGGAATAACCCGAGATGTTTCAGGACAGGGACTGTGGTGGCTGTTTTTTCGTGCCTTGTTTGAAGGTGGTTTGATTTAATTAGCAGAAGTTTACGAGGGCTTTATTTAAATGTGCCCGAGTTGTAATAATTTATTGTACTACAAGGTGATTGAGATTTTTATAAAATTTTATCATAAAGATGATTTTTTTCGTTATTTTTTATCACGCTAATTTAAATGCTGCTTTACGTAGAGAGTAATCTTGAAATGCATTGTCGTTTTACACTTATTGTAAATAATCGAATATTGTCGAAAACCAGAAGCTCCA
>JAPYZO010005593.1:0-18341 GCA_030522905.1 Torymus flavipes | reverse complement strand
TTCTTTTTTTTTTTTTTTTTAACGAGCGGCTCTTTTTCGGATAATTAACCATTTAATCTCACGGACACGCTAGTAAAGGTCTCGCTTTTTTCAAAACTACAACGCCACAGTATTTAAAATAACCGGTGACGAGTTATGAGCTAGCCAACGGATTTATGCTAATATGTGCAAAACATTATGTAAAGAAGGTCTGATCCATTAGCCTGTTATCGATAAGCAATTACCCGTCACAAATAGACTCAATCTACCTCGGCTTATATGAACCAATAGAAATTTCTCTGGAGACGCTCAAAAAGTGCATGCAGTTCCTCTCTCTCTCCTCTCGACTTTCTCGCGCGTTCACGGAACACACACACAAACACGGACGCGCATTGCACATAAAACGGATCGTCAAGATTCTCGCGGGCTCATTCGGCGCTATTAATCACTTATTTTTTAACACTCGCCGATAAGCCTCTCGGCGTTTATGGGGCGAGCGTAAAAGAGCTGCATCGTTCCTATTTTCCTTTTCTCCCTGGCTCTCAGGTCAAGCCTATAATAATCAAAGAGAGTCGCGCGCTTGCCGCGTGTCATTATAACTTTGCTCATTGTACCCGTAGAAAGTGCCTTTCGACCTAAACGAAAACGAGGAAGAAATCGACGTGCCTTCTTTATATCTGGATCTCTATGCACGGGCGTATAGAGTGTTTGCAGAGAAGAGGATAAAGAGTGCTATCGCCTAATAGTTCGTTATGAAGTGAGACGTAAGGAATTGCGTCTTTTAGTTGTAGAAAAAAAATGTGCGGTGTTGCGTGGGTGAAGGTTTGAGCTTTGAATGAGATCTAGATCGGAAGCTACTAATCGGAGGCGTCATGCTAGCTCTAACGGCGACGCACCGGCCCATCAAGCTCGAGACGGACGATGTCAGGGACATGACGAGGAACATCAAAGTCACTACTATTTACGTGAGTTATTTCCTGGGACTTTGTTCTTATACATCTTTGCTGCAGCAATTTTTAGCTGCAATTTTTCTCCCGTACAATATTTAAAAAAATGCTTTATCCAAAGTAAAATCGTGCACGTTTGTGTAGCGATTGATTATGGCCATTGGCTGTCAATGAAATATCTTTAAGCGTGGTTTTTAATAGCAGTAAAAATAGTCGTTAATTTTGGTTTTACTATAGGAAACCCACTTCTTATGTAGAATTTCTACAGAGAGACTGTACTACAACAGCGTTAATTTTTTAACAGAGCATAACAAAAAAATTTACAATTGAGTTGTTGAAATAATTTCAGGGGCATTAGGATTTTGCATGTAAAGAAAGTAGAATAAGAAATATGGTTTTGGTAGAAAACTTGTGAAAAAAGTGAATTACACTTAATAAAAGCGAAATTTTCAAATTGAAAAATAAAAGAGAAAAGAAGCGCCAGGTCGAGGTGCCGGGGGTCTGTTATTTTCTATTGCGCAAAAATGAAGTCGAAGGTACATAATTGTAGATAGCGGGGCAGCGCGGCAGCAGCTCGATCTCAGATAATCCCTTTTCCCGGCAGCGTGCGCACGAAGAAAAAGCGAGAGCGAAATAGCCGCGGAGAAAATGTGCGCCGCGGACTATGCGGAGCAATGCGCAGCCCATATAAACGGCAAGGTGCGCCGCGCGCGCACACACGCGAGCTCTGCGTATCTCGAAGGGAAGTGCAGGAGCGCCGAGAGCAGATAATTACGCTCACCGCTTGACAAATCGTGCCTTCCAATAAGGAGCTGCGCGCGCTCTCGCGCTCTTACGAGCGCTTCTTTTCATTGTCCCTCTTTTTTGAGCCGCCGAGACGCTGCTTTTTTTATGTCAACACTTTATTGCGCCGGCTCTTTTCACATGTACCTCCTTCGGATTTTTATTGCAATTCCTGCACCGCGCTTTCGAACTCCGGTTAATTCTACTTTTCCTCCAACGGACGGCACGTCACTTTCGTAATGTCACAAAAATAAATTACCCTCACGCTTTTTTACAGCCCTCTAGTGCACATTTTTAATTTATTTTTAAACTAACATATAAATCATCGATTCAACTATCACGAAATATTTGATCTGGTTCGCCACTTCCAAAAACGTTTAAAATACAACATTAAGCTCATTTAATTGTCTTGCGCTTTCAAAAGTTTTGAAAGAATATGAAAATTTCACTACGTCATCTCAAAAGTTGTTTTTTGCAGCCTTCCTTTTTAGTGACATGATTTTCACACACTCTCAACGCGAGAAGAAATCTTCTCAAGTCACACAGTGTGGGCGCGAATATTAACATAATTTATGTGATTCTTTATTTTTTACTTCGCGCTTCGTTCTATTTTTACCATGACGATACGCAAACAAGTGCGCGTACGGTGATTTTTTTCTCTCGTTGTGAGTCTGTGATTAACCTACTAATTAGTTGTGCAATGCTGCGAGACCCGACGCGTCTCTGGCCATTCATAGAAATTTCGCGAGAACATAAAAGCACGATGACTATAGCACAGGGGAACTTTGACTACCTATAAATTCCATACCACAGACTTTAAACGACTTGAAACACGTTTCCCCATTTTCTGCAGTGTTATCTATTTGCTAATTTCTAAATCCTTGTTTTTAAAATATTTTTTTTATTTTTCTTATACGCATAATTTTTCTATATAATTTATAATCAGTCAACCGCAAGGCTTTCGTTTTTTTTTCTTCAAATAACTTAATTTAAATTAAAAATATCATACAAATGATAATAAAAGAATATAAATATACTATAATTGTTTTAAAGTTCCGTCTGAATTATGTACTAATATTATAAATTCAGTCACGTAAAAGTACCTTTTTTGAATAAATTTTAATTGCATAATGTAGAACACACAAACACACTCATATACAATTTATAAAGTAGATAAATTTGTTTTAAGATATGCATTTGTTTAATATAATAAAACATAATTATAAAACTATTATGTAATCTTATTATTGCTGTTTTTGCATTGCAGAACTTGGAGTTGATTTTACTCAGAGTTTGTCTCGTTTTTTTCTTTTCTCTTGCATACTATTTCGGTACTTCCTTCAAAACGGCGTAGACATGGTTCAACTTGCTCTTTCTCTCGCTAAAAATAGTTGACTTATTCAAAACACAAATTGCCTTTTACCTTTTTTTTAGAAATGTCAGTGCCATGACTTAACCTTTTAAATAGCTTTTTTAATTCATAAAATGAAATATTTAATTTTAACAAAAACTAAATATGTTTTAAGAAATTATTTATGTCTCCACTAAATACTAAAATCTGTAGTTCTTTTTAAAAAGAGAACAATTGTTTTGTATTTTGAACTGTATATACTGGATAACCAAGTGAAAATTCATAATAATAAAAATATTTTCTATGTAACCTACACGACCGGTATAATCATTTTTTAATCGCACTTATACTATAGCTTTTTTCAAGTTACGTGAAATTGAAATTAAAAATAATTTTTCTTATGTGAAAAAAGGGGAAGTCATACTATCCGCTACGCCTCAATGAACTTTATTAAAATGGTACTTCGAGTTCATACTACCATAAAACATTTGTGGAAACATAAGAACATAATTATATCATAATAAGTGTTAAAGTGATCGAAACAAATAAAATATCTTTTTTGATGGTAGGACGAATTATCAGCAGTTTGAAGCAGCTCTCGTGATTTTTAGTAAAGTACATGATTTCTACATCAAACTGTAGCGTATTGAAAAATAAGTGTTTGAATAGTAAAATTTTGAATATATAATATATACTAAAAATTAATAAAATAGTATTCAAAATGAATGTTAGTGCCAATGTACTACTTCATTTTTAGTACTGCTTGCTTTAATTATTAATAGACTTGTATCAATAATTTTTGAAAGTATATTAAATAATCTCCAGAAACTAGTTTGTCCCTGCTTTAGTAGAAAGTACAGTAATTTTTCATGGAACATTTTCTTCCATGTAATATAGCACTAGCAAGGTTTAAAATGCTCGCTGTCACTCGTTCCCTTTACACGACCCTTTCCTTAACTCTTTATCCATCTTTTTTAACCCTATTTTAACCCTTGTTTTAACTCTTTTCTTAACCCCTTTTTTAACCCTTTACTTAACCCTTAAGGTAATCCTGTACTTCAAAGAGGTCTATAAAAAAATGTATGAAACCCATGAGACCGGGGAACCGTAGGAATTGGAATCAGCTTAATATAATGTAAGATGTCGTTACTTCTTGAAAAAAACGGTTTTATCTTAAATTTTGTTTACTATCATTTGAATTTTAAATAATGGTTATCTTCCAATTTATAAAATATTATATTTATTCATTTTATGTAGATTTTTTAATCGATGATTTCTTTTTTAATAACGTATTAAATGAAGGTTGAAATCAAAATGTAAAATCCCGGAGCTTGAAGCCTAATTAACTGTGATGAATCGGCCATTTTAGAAAAGTTTCTCTTATGCATATAAAGGTATGAAGTAGTTTTCAAGTATGGTAGAACGAAGTCATTTTACATGAAGTAGATATTAGATTATCGTAGTAGAATAAATATATTTAAAGAAAGTTTGATTGATGTCTTAAGTTGTAAAATTGAAAATTTTAAATAACCTTTATAATTTTGTTATTTATATTATGTAAACATCATAAAATAATGTTTGTATCACGGGTGTAAATCGTAACTTCATTTTACTCCCTAGATACAAAAAAATACTATTATATACAATCACACACATTCTTTTGATAATGTTTATTTTTGATAGATAAATACTAAAATAAATACTAAAATATACCAAAAGAGAGAACTGTGCTTAATTAACTAAAACAGGTTTTAGACTCTAATCCTATTCCCAAGACCTGCGAGATTGAGGTCTTTGTTTACACTGTCATTTTCGAAGAGAGCAGCAGCCGGGTGAAGTCAAACGAAATTTCGCCGCGACGAAAATTTCCTCTTTCCAAGAAAGCTTTGACGTCTGAAAATATTCATGGGTCGCGCAGTCGCCCGTCACGCGGACGGCAGCAGTTGCTCGCCCGCGCGCGCCTTTCAAACGCGGCCCGATGTAATGCACTTCGGCCACGCTGAAATGGGTCAGCCGCAGCACTCCGCAGACTTTTCCAGTCCTCAACTCGTGTAAGCGGCAATCCAATCAGTACTTCCGCTTCACCTTAAAATCACGCGTCAGTTTGAGCATATTTCGTTTTCTTTTCAATACATTGCTCACCTTTTATTTTGCTTTAATAATAAACCGTTTTTTCCGTAAACGCTAAATTATTTTGCTAAATCAAGTGAACATTTTCAAAATTCTTTTTTAACTATATTATACTATTACATGTGGGTATGTGTGCGTGTGTTGACGTATAAAAATGTCAGTTTCATTTAGAACGCTCACTACCTGGAAACGATCTTTAGCATGAAAATTTATAATAACTGTAATGTAAAGGAAAATATTTTATCTTTCTATGTAAATTTTTAGTTTTTATTCCATTTTAACGGGGTAGGGCTTATAGTCTTCCTTGTCCAATTTCTGGTAGAGGGTACGGGAAAATTATTCAGAAATTATTAAGTTTACAATCTTTGCTTTACTCTTTAATAATTTTTTAATGATTTTCCCATAATCCCTACCCAAAATTTTACAAAACAATGAAAAATGAGCCCTACTCTACTGAAATCAGATAAAAAAAAATTCTAAAAAATTTAACCCTTATTTGTCACACAGGGGTGCAAACCATCCGAGGTCAATTTTTTCTTTCATTTTAAGTATGTAAACCTAAAAGGGAAACGGATCTATAGCGACATCAAAAGATCAAAATAGTTTAATAAAGCTAGTGGCATTACTCTAGGACAATCAGTCTCACTGCGGCAGCTGTCGAACATCCAGTGGAATTTTGGATCAAGATCTTGGATCCGAAAAAGTGCGTCAAGTAACGGTTAAAGTGACATTCCTTTAAGGAGGCAACCTTAGATAAATGCTGAAAAAATAAGATTGGCTTTAATTAGTCCAACATTTTTTTTATGCATAATATTAAAAACAATATCTATTGAAAATACATATCAAAATCAACATTTTAAGTCCTGATAGACTTCTTTATCTCGTTTTGCAAGTTTGTAGTAGCCACTTAATTTTAACACTTTTTTATGCACATTATTAGCTCAGTTCCCACAGATTTTATCTAAACCTGGTTGACCAAATAAGTTGAAATTTCTTGGAGATCTAAATGTATATGTTTTTTTTCAAACTGAGCGCGGAAGATTTCTGAAAAGGTGAATATTTATAACTATTTTACACCATTAATCAGATTTTCCATTATTATTTAGTTGAATTACTTTTTGGAAATCTATTGCGCTCCGTTTGTAAAAAAAACATTAAGAAGATCTCCAAGAAATTTCATCTCATTTTGTCGACCGGTTTCAGAGAAAATCTGTGAGAATTGAGATAATATGCAAAAAAAGTGTGAAAATTAAGTGGGTATTACAAACTTTCAAAATAAGATAGAGGAGTCTTTCAGGGCTGAAATTGTTGATTTTGATGTGTATTGCCAATAGATAATATTGTTATACATATTGGACTTATAATTCAGCAAATCTTATTTTTTCAGCATTTAACTAAAGCTTGCCCCTTTAATGAGAAAGATCTACGCTTGGACACTTGAAATTGAATTTTAGAAATTTGTTTTTATCGTGCTAAATATCTTAGTATTATGAAAAGGTCAGATTTTATTTCTTAAAACTATTACAGTTATTATATAAATTTTCATACAAAAGTCATTTTCAGCTGGTGAGCGTCCGTAAGCATTCATTAGATGGCTTCCTATACCGTAACGAATTTAATCCTTGTAGAAATCTTTAGGTGTAATATTCTTATAACTAAATTGTAGTTCGATGTTGATTAAGCGATTAATTTACTCATTGAAATTCATTAAATTTTGCAGTTAATTACTGTTTAAAATTATTTATTTTTATTGCAGCGATGTATCCGAAACTAATCAAATGAAAGAATTAGATTTAAATTAAAATTTGTAGGAAATCTCACATACGATTCGATGTAAATCTATGCTATTTTCAGGGCTAAAATTGATATGTAATTCTCTATTATAATTTTAAAAATTTTGGTACACCTCGTTGAAGAATTTCCGGCTGTTACTGTAGGTGCCTGATAAATAAATAATGTAAAATGTATGGGATGAACTTACAGCATTTCGGATAGCCCTCTGTTACAATACCTTCCCTCCTTTAATAAATGCTTTTTTAAAGTCGCGGTTTTCAGTGCTTCTTCAGCGTGTAATAGCATGTCGCGTGCAACTGTCCATCGTCAAATAACCGTGTAAAAAGAGCAGCGCGACAGAGCGCCAGGTGACTTTCTCTGCCAGACAGTTTCCCTCCAAATATCTATCCCGCAGCGCGCTTTCCCAAAAACTTTGAGAAAACAAATAGAGCGCGTTGAAAAGCTGTGGCCTTGCAAAATAACTGTTTAGCGCACGATGCGGTCATCAACCCCGCGCAATTAACGCAGACTGAGAGAAGCGGTTGAGCCTAACTACACGTATGTATAGACGCGCCTGTTTAAACGATCGCTACGCTGTTGGAGAGGCCGAGGATCAAAAGCTACTGCTTGGTTCGCTCGCTCGTGCAGTCAGGTTCTTCCGCGGAATTTCCTGTCCGCCGTCTACATGCACTTACTCTTACGGCAAATTATCCTACACTGCTGTAGTTTCCCTCCTCGCTGCGCAAGCGAGACTTACTCATGTTCGGCTTGAGAACTTTTATTTTGTGATAAAACTTGAAAATTCTTCCTTGGCGAATACCTTGATGAAAGCCGCTATTCAAAGAAACGTATTATAGGGTTTGAAGAATCGTAATAATGGTCGCTCGATCTCGTCTAACAGCTTTTTTCTTCTTTTCTTAGATGTTTGTACTGATTTTCTTTCCAGTCTGTTCAGATGCATCCCGTGGATAGCGATTTAAGACTTTTAGTTATTTCGGATGTTGGAATGTTGTTTCGTCTTATAAGTGAATGTAAATAGCAATGATTTCGGGTTCCTGTTATGATTGCATTTTAGTTGGTGTACATTTTTGAATGGGCAAGAGTTATTCCTTTAATAATGCTTCCAGAAGAAATTAAATTACGCATTTTTCAAAAGAAGATCTAGAAAGTTGCAGCTAGGCTGTTATTACAGTGAACTTTAAATAGGAAAGTCGTGAACCACAAAAGGTAGAACTACAGGAACTTGTTTTATATATTCAGTTACCCAGTGTGATCGACACGATTATCAGACGAGAAATGCTTGTATGAATTCTAAATTGAATTGAATAATTAATTTTTTTATATTTTTTAAGATGAATTGAGGTTTTTTTAATGCAGAACAGCAGTGTTTATTAATTATAAATGAAAAACACATGCATAAGTCAAATATCATTCACAATTAAAATTGTTATAGACTTTTAACCGGTCAGAAATATTAAAAAAATTGTGAGCGAAAGGGTTATTACATGCATGTAAAATAAGAAATACTGATTATTCTATTTTTCTTCTTTAATGTTGTAGTAACTTTGTAGTTTTGTTTTATAAAACATTCAAGGAATATTATATAATAATCATCTCCATCTATCTACGTATATATTTTGTCGGCGTATCGGAATGATTGAAAGGTTAGAACGTCAATTTGCTGAAATTTATAAGCAGTGCACGCGATCAGAACGATCGAAGCTGGAGCAGAGGCAGATCGTTAATGAAAGAGCATGCGTAATGAAAAATAAATCAGGAGCGTCGGAGGAGCGTTATCGAAGGAAACAAGACGTTAATTATATTCGCCGACAAGAAGGATGTAATGCCGAAGCTTCGGAAGCGATACCGGCTCTCCGGAAAAAAACGAGCGAGACGGACGAGAGGAGGAAGAAGCGGCTTGCGCGCGCTCGCGCACGTTTAACAGTTAATGCGATCATCGGTGCGTGCCTAGCGATCCACATGCGAAACAGTGCGAGCTCTTCCAACTCGGGCCGCGCATCTTCCTTCCTCCTTTGCACTCAGTTGCCGCGGCGATCGCGCGTACACCAGCAACCGGACGCAACTGCGGCAGCAGTTTCTTTTTTCCTCTCGCTGCTTGTGTTCGTCGCTTCTTTTTTCTCTCCGATCCCTGTATAGTGTCCTTTCCTTCTTCTTCCCCACCTTCGATCACGACATTTCTTCACTCTCCGAAAACTATTCCAATGGCTTGACGCGACTAGTTTGTGCTGTTTTTTCGGCTTTTTATCCGAACGTCCCTGTGAACTGATTATCGTGTAGTGCGGCTTTTTTGCTCAGGCATCATAGAAATTAATAAGTGGTTTATTTTTACGGTTGTATTTTGTGGCAAACTATCTTGAAATAACTATCTTTAATAATCTATTGTAATATTTATTTGTATATGTATAGTTAAACTTATCAAATTGACACGTTTAATTGGTTGATAGTTACTTTAATGTTTCTTTTAATAATCGCAGTGGTGAAAGTTTGACTATGAAATACGCTTGACTACCTCTTCACATTGTAAACTGTTGAGTATTAATTAGTAAGAATGTATTATGAGATGGGTGCATTTTCAGACAACTTTTCATTTAGATGAATAGAGTGATATACGTATTAGTAAAAGCTTCGAACTGGTAAATCAATGCCTGAATGATCTGGATACTACGGTTATTTCTGGTAAGAGAACTTTTCATAATACTGATCGTTATAAGTTAGAAAACAATATCGAGTTTAACTATTTACAATAAAGAAATCATACGATGCTTTTAAAAGCAAAAAAAATGTACTATTATTATTGTTGTAATTAAAAAAACATTATACAATTTGTCGCAATTTATTCGGTTAGTATAAAGAGTCCTTTTATTTTAAAAGTACTTTCCATGGTATGCGGTATTATAATGGCGGCCTGTGTGCATGTACATGCACGCAATGCCTTACGCATCTCACTTGACATTGCATCGCTGAAAACTTCCACGAATACTTAGCGCGTTTGAGTCAAGGGAGAAACAATAGTCCAAAATTAGCTACTGTCTTCAGTCTTGACATAGTCTTAGGCAGCGAATATCGACATTTTCTGTTTCCAATTGTATACTTTTTTTTTAAATGGTCAAACATACAGTTTTAATGTGATGCCAAAAAATTACCTAGTGATCAATAGTATAGTAAACGATATCTTATATTTATATATAATGTTTGACATGATTCAATTACATTTTCAAGTGATTATTAAATGATTTAATTTTAAGTAGCGTTCTATACGCTATAATTTAATTCATTAGCTTTATCTCGTAATGAGCTCTTATAACTTCATCATAGCTATTTAAACGGAGAAAAATTTCAGAGTATAAATTACAATTATTGTAGGAAAAATTACTATTTTTTTAAGTTATACGCAGGACAAACTCGGAACCTGATAAAATTTTCTAAAGTTTTAGTATTTTTTGCTGTACTTTCTGTAAATTTTACTATTATTGTCTTAAATTCATTTATTAATGAAATTAAATAAATTAATTAACTTTTAATGCAACTGTAATATTATTAATTTTCAGTGTTTTACTAAAATCCGCATACATGTATTTACACAGTGAAAGATCGAATGGGTAAATAGATAGCCTGTCAACTTCTATGTCGAATGTCTTAGATTCAAATAATATTGTCAACATATAAAACATTTTAATTTACATATTCCACTAAGCGTATAAAATATATTTATACTTCTAAAACTAAGCGATTTAAATCATACTTAGAGTATGTCCCAGCGCTACTTTAAAAAATAGTAGGTATAATTTTTTAGGTGTAGTTTTGTACTGAATTATATTATTTAAAATTTTTTAGATTTTAACACTCTATTTATGGGGATCGATTTATAATATGATTTCATTGAATTTTCTTTTTTATATATACTTTGAATTTATTCCGCGTTAAATTTATCTGAAAATAGACTTGTCATTTTTTTTTTATAAATAAGTTGCCGCAATCTAATAGCGCAATCGTAATCTAAAATTCTGATTAAAATAAAATTTCAAAAGAATCGACGTGAGGTTCTCAGCGAATCACAATAATGGATTTACATGTAGTGTGGAGGACGAATGGTTTGTCAATGAGCAAGAATCTAAAGCGGCGACTTCTGTTCTAAACAAATCTGCCGGTGATACGTTAATTATTCATGCAGACATATGGAGAGAAGGACTTTTTGCATTTCTTCTCTCTCTCTCTCTCTCTCGCTCTCTGGCTTTCGGCCTTCCAGCGGAGTGCCGCACATCACAACAGCCGCCTACGCGCTCTTTCTTGCGATAAAATGCGGTGCAAGTGCCGTGTGAGCGCGCGTGCAAGAGAGAGAGAGAGAGAGAGAGAGAGAGAGAGAGATTCGAAGTACAAATGTGAAGGAGAGGAAAAGAGAGGGAGCGAGACAGACCGCGAAGCACGCATGGGCATAAAAGGAGCGGGACACGTAACCCGTCGCCGCTGTCGTTACTGAGCCGCCTCAGCGCAATGTTGCGTCTATACAAGAATCCGGCCTTCTAATGCGAAATTTTTTTCTCTTATTGTGTTTGAGCACATTTTGTAATCCACAGTTAACAGGTGCTATGAGATCCTCGTTTTGCTTCACTTTGCACAGCCGAACGGGAACTGTGATAGTGTCATTGAATCAATAGTGTCATTGAATCATTTATCGTGTAGGTGTGAGTGTGTATCACGGAAGATACTATATCTGCATCTTGATGCTGTATTATATCCCTGAGAAGGCTAGGGGATGAAAGTATGCACCTTTTATAAAAAGAAAACAAAAGTAATCGGATTTCATGAAAGACACTACACGTGTGAGCTTCAAAAACTACTCAGCGAATACAATATATATGTACTGCGCATTTCGGTCAATCCTGTTGTGGTGTTCTTACCTGCGTGGCTCTTACGAAATCAAGTGTATATTATAAATGGTTGGGAACCCACGCTAAGAGTAGACATTCCACGTTACTGCGCTTTATTTTCATTTATGTATTTTAAATTTTTAGTGACGCAAAATATAAAAATTCATTTTGTCTTTACGAAAATGGAGAGGTGGTTTAGAATACTCATCTCCTAGAATACTAACTTGAGTGGTCGTTCTGTTTTAAAAGTAATTTTTATATTTCACTATATAGAAATGAACATAAATATTTTATTGTAGATAGATATTATAATCAAGGGAAATGAAGGGCGAAGAACAACTTCTAACTGAATTTGTTATACTTTAGCTGCGAATCTTCCGAAAAAGTTGAGTTACATCAGGGCTCCGGTCAAGGCTATTTTTGCATTCGCATTTACGATTCTCTTAAGAGTACGATGCATCAGTAAAGCCGGATTTCCGTCGTCGGCGCCGTTATAATAAACTGTTAAAAGCGTCGTCGCGATGCGCGCCAGCTTTACTACTACTCTGTAGTTGCAGAGCAGCCGCTACAAGGGGGTAAACACCACAACTCGCCGGCGCGGAACAGCGAAACCAAACATTGGCTCTGCACTGGTGTTGCGAGACTTGACGGCCAGCGACATAAACACGGCTCGAGTAGGTAGAAGCCATATTAAGATTCTCCGATCTTCGTCGGTCCGATTACTGCGTGTCGCTGACTCCGCCTTTTCGAATTGCAGCAGGCTTAACTCGTCTTTCACAAATATTAACTTCTAATACTTGTAATAAAGTTGTATTGAGATTTGATTCTATCATATCTTTATGTATTATTCTTGAGTATAGTATTAAAAAAGCGATCTATGTAAGTTAAATTGATCAAAATCGTTCATGACTAAATCTTGTTTCAAGATTCTGCTATCCAGATGTTACCGAAGAGATTGTATGTATAAATGAAAAGGAGGAAAATAATCTTCCTTCATCAAACCATTCTCGTTAAGTCGTTAAAGTTGTTCTCGCACCCATACTTTTGAAACTCTTCCAAGTTAAAATAATCTAATGAAAGTAACTGGCGTTTCCGTTTCTTTGCTGTTTACCTATTATTGTAGAATGATCATGAAAAAATGAAATATAGCTTTTTCTTAATTAACGCACATTAATTCTATCAAGGGATATCGAATTTATTATCGGACCCTTCGAGGTACTCGGCGTCGCTTTAATTAATTTTTAAGTAGTTTTAAATTATAATCCAACTAATAATATATGAAAGTTGAAACTAGACGAAATCATTAGGGGGGTTGAATGGACACTAACTAGTTAAGCACAATTTCGTACGATCGGCACTTGGATGGAGGATAGCTTATCTACACAGCCACTAGGGATAGGCGAAGCACTATTTTCATGAAAATACTATAATAATCTGCTCTACGTCAGATTTTAATTTTGTATGTTCAATGCTTGGGGTGAGTTGGAGCTTCATAGACTATTCTGAAAACTTATTTAAAAAATAAGTCCGGAAAAATGGAATTCAGTCAAATAAATTGCATTTTTAAGGTGGCTCCGTCGTGCTTTTCGGGCCGATATATACAAATTTTTTACAATACTTGTTTCACATGTTATAATTTGAGAAACAATATAGCATAAAAGAAGGGTTCCTGATGTGACGAAAAAAAATTTTTTCAAAGAAATTTGAATGTTTATAAAGAAGATATTGCTAATGGAAAAAAATCAACAAAACCGATAAATATTTTTCACTTTTCATCCGATTTTAATTCGCAAGGTCTCATTTTGTTCCTTGTACAATTTCAGGTGGTGTCACCAGTACAAAAATTAAAAAAGTTTTAAAACTGCAAAGATACATCCACTTGTTTATAGGTTCGTGTCTGCTTTTTAGAGAGTTGAGTTAAACAAATTTAATTTTTGTACTGGTAACATGACCTAAAATTGCACAAGGAACAAAATGAAACCTTGCAAATTAAAATCGATTGAAAAATGAAAAAGATTTATCGGTTTTGTTGATTTTTTTTTCAATTAGCGATATCTTCTTTATAAATATTCAAATGTCTTTGAAAAAATTTTTTTTCGTCACTTCAAGAACCCTTTTTTATGCTATATTGTTTCCCCAATTATACATGTGAAACAAACATCGTAAAAAATTTTTATATATCGGTCCGAAAAGCACGACGGAGCCACGTAAAGTATAGTATTTGAAAGCAAAATGAATAAAACTGTTTTATTCCCAACTCCACTATAATGGCTATTTTATATAATGACTCGAACAGTGGAATAAAAGTAGCATTTGATTCCCTTTCACACTTTATTCCTTCATATGAGGGAAATGGAGTACTTTATTTTCCTTATGTGATTAATCTTTCAATTCCTCTGTCTTTCTCTTTTATTTTCTGATTTTTTTGTTAATTCCACTTTCCAAGTCAACAAACTCGTCAAATTTGAGTTGGAAATAAAGTGCTATAACAGCGGAGTAAAGTCGATTATTCCTCGGATGATTGATTACTACCCATGCTTCGCTCGGGCAGTAAATCCATCCTCGGGAATAATTTAAGACTTCACACCCTTCTTGCATAATATTATATTAGCGATATTCATATGAAGCCTAGCAGAATTTTATAGAGATAATTTAAGCACATTATTTATTTCGTTTTCTAGCATCACATATTCTATATTATTAAATATGCGATAAACTTTTTTTCTCAACGCTGTGCCGAAAAGAACCACATTTGCTCCCGGCTCAAATTCGCAAATGTGACATTTTCGGCCCGTGGTTCCGAAATAGTATATTACGCACGTAGGGAGGATAAAACTTAGACAGTTCACAACTCGTGTAAATTGTCACCGGCACCGCAGGCTGTGGAAAAAATAGTATAATACGCATCACATGAATAAACAGGACCATCCCAGAGCACACGTTTGCTATCCTCGCCTTCGGTTCGGGTGATAATTTACGCGTGGTCTGGACTGGCCAAACCTTTGCCTCCCTATTAGTTTCGTAATATAACTAATCTTTGACTCTTTCGTAGCACGCTTGAAATGTGCGATTTTCTACTCAACTTATTTATACAGGCTTGGAAAAAAACTCATTTCATGCTCGTGATGAAAAAATATATAAATTTATGTAATACTTTATACCAATCTCGTTCGTTACAATTATTAACTAAAATTACTATATAATTAAATATGTAACACCTGTCTAACTAAACCTTCTTTTATGTTACAGGTGAGTCTTCGCAATTGTCTTTTTTTCTAAATCTTCCATGTTTCGTAAGTCCAAGTTCACATATAATATCGTTTTAACCAAATCATAAAATTTAATGCACGAAGAAAAAAGGTTGTACTGGTTTTCTAAAAGTAAAACGACTTCTCAAAAATGCTCATTTCACTTTTGGAATATAGTTATGTCTTAATTTTATTTTTGATAACTAATAGTACATTACGATACGTGTGGCTTAAGTGGCCCATTATTGCACGGCGTGAAGTTAACGCCCGTGGGCCACTTGAGTCATAAGTCCGCTGTCACGCATATTCGTGCCTTAAGCAGTCCATTTTTCTGAGCTACGCTCGTGCGCTAACCTCACGGTGCAATAATCGACTACTTAAGTCACGGATAGGCGTGACCTAAGTGCAGACTTAGGTCCCGCCGTGCTATAAAAGTTATTATACAACGTTTATTCCGGAAGGTTTTTCGTTGTGATAATGATTCCTATTATTTTTATTTGAGTAGAAATGTGCGTGCATACTTGCAAAGGAAATACTAATCTGTCTTTAAAATGTTAATGTTGAAACACTTTAGTCGAGTTTTTAACTAAAGATTAATCAATTTCGTATGGGTAATTTAGTATTTCAAGATATTTGTAAAACTTTTAACATTATTTTTCGTACTGTGTGTGTGGTGTGTGTGTGTGTGTGTGTGTGTGTGTGTGTGTGTGTGTGTGTGTGTGTGTGTGTGTGTGTGTGTGTGTGTGTGTGTGTGTGTGTGTGTGTGTGTTAGAAATTCTAGAGGCATAAGAGAATATATTATGATAACAGTATAGCCAGAGAATTTTTATCCGCTAAATTGTATTGGCCGTGATTATACTGGTCCCTGCAAAGTCGATGTACGTACTGTATGTAACATGTATGCGGGTACATATGATTTTTTGCAATATTTCAAGATTTACTCGGTAGGCTACGAAAAACTGAAATAATTGTGATATTTTTAATTTATTTTTCTCTTCAATGTTAGTATTATCAATACAACCTTATTCATTAAACATCTTGCATAGCGTTTGTGAAACAAAATAATGTACTATGAAAAATATGTATAGTTGCAACATTTGGCTACAAACTTTGATTCACTTGAAATGAGTAGTTCTTATGTTATGTAGAATGATCCTGAAACTAGTTCAAAGTTCATCAAGTTCCAAAGTCGAAATCAAACTTTGGAGGAATCGATATCTAATTTTCACTCTGATGAAATTATCATACGCTCCAAAATGGAAGTGCTTTGATTATTTCGCGATACACACGAGTATAATAGATACACTGTAGTTTCGTATGTACCCACTAAAAAAGTAAATCTCATGCATATGTTTGTGTTAATTTTTCTTTTTTCTCTTGAAGTACCTTTCTTAGTACATTAATGTAACACTAGAGGTATTTATTAATTTTCGAATGTGAAGAATCCGCATCCTTTCTCACAGCGAAAGAGCATAAATGTCGAGCTTTCACTTCATTCCTTCATAATTCGTTGGAATCTGTTGGCATCGCGGAACAGTTATTTACTCCCTTCTCTCTTCTGCAGAACTAATTCCCCATTCGAGCCGCGGCGATAAAGTCAAAGTAAGGAGCAGCGTTGGACTCGAGGATATCACGCGAGTCGTTATCATCCCGAGGCGTTGGAGCTCAAGGTGTGCACATGCGAAAGTAGAAAGAGAAGAAAGGGAGGTGAGGGGAGGGGTGGAAGGATTGCTCGCGCGCCTTTCTCCAAAGTGTACTATGCAGCATGTGCCGCGCACGAGAGTCGGGAGCCGGCTTTTCTCGCGCGAACCCTACCTATACCTACCTCTACATATGTATCTCTCTCTCTTTCTCTACTTCCCGCAGCTTGAAGCGCGACCGCGATCGACCGAGCAACCCAGCGACCTACTCAGGAGAGAGTTCGCGGTGAGCCTGAAAACCGGCGACAAGAGTTCCGTGCGCACATGCTCAGGCATACTTAGGAGAAACATTTTTTATTATAAATTGATATATTTTATTTATCAAAAATTTCTAGACCGTTCTCCTAATGGGACGACAAACTCACATTAATATTAATATCTACTATAATCATGTCTGCTACATACGGATAGTAAAGTAAAAATTCAGAATGAAAAAGAAATTGTTTTCGTGCACTGAGATAGGAAATTTTTACTGTTAAGATATTTATCAAGTTATTAAAACCTATGGTATTGTAATAGTTAAGATATCTATATTAATATTACAATATCTATATTATTCTGCACCTTGGAGTAAGTACGTCAAGGAACTCATAGATGATTCATTCAAGTATAATTTAAAAATTGTTATTTTCTTCTTAAAAGGCCACATTTACTATTAATATAATATACTGTGTTTCTTATAAACATGCAACAGTTAATGGATGATATAACTATTACAATATATATGTTTTACATAAAGATACTAAAAATGTTACAACAAAAATGGTATATTAACTTTTACGATAGAGTTGGCTCTGTTTAAACTTAGCTATCTTAACAGTTACAATGCCATCTTAATCGTAAAGATATTCTTCTCTCAGTGCGTAATCTGCACTATCCTGGATAGTAATATTTTTATTTTTTTTACTATTCTTATTTTCTTTATTGAAATTTGATGTGCCAAAAAGACTAGGATTATATAGTAAAACTCAGAACATTCCTTAATAACAGTTTTATGAAATATATATTAAAAATTAATTTTATCGGCTATTAAAATTTCATCAATGAAAGTAGTAAATACAAAATTTATAGCTGTTGTACTAGCAATTAATAAAATTGTATTAATAATTGCTCTATATTAAATAGTTTCAGAAAGCACGTTCATTGCCGCTTAGTCGAAAATATAGTAATTTTTAATAAAACCTTTTTCTCCGTGTAGAAAGGGTCGTCGCGAGAATACATATCACACACTGTATAAATAACTGTGAGTTTATACATGTTGCCGTGTCGGCTTGAATTTTACGCTTATTGCGGGGACGCCAGGGACCATTTTAGATTTCTTACGCTTAGAACGTGATTTGAATCCAGTTCTTCTTATTTTCACCGAAGCTCGAATGTTTCATCAGATTTCGATCATTTTAGGTTTTCCTCGCAGGCATCGATTTCAGTACCTTGTTTTATTTTACTAGCGAGATCATGCGCGCTTCACGCGCTTTATTTTTTCTTGCTAGAAGTTTAAAATTGAAATTTATAATTATAAACAGTTATTTATTAATTGAAAA
>JAPYZO010005592.1:0-10087 GCA_030522905.1 Torymus flavipes | reverse complement strand
ATGCCCGAAACGTTGGAAAGATAACAAAAAATGGTTTTTTATTTATTTAAAAAACCACATGGACAGCTGGACCATCCAATTCAATCCTACCTCATTTAATTATATTTATATTTTTTCAGATGATTTTGGCCTCAAAGGTCTATAGGCCCTTTAATGAATAAGAATTATGATAAATCCTTTCAAACTCTTCTCGAGAATTATGAGAATAAGCGCCGACTGGTTAATTCTCACCTCACTGAATTGTTTGCAGTTCAAACAGGTCCAAACCTCAGATAGAATGAAAATATTTTGTTAAGAAGGAGAACTTGTGCCCTAATTATTTATGCAAGTACACTATTCAAGTGTATCGCTCTGATCGGTGTTGCTTTGTGTGTAAAGGCAAAGATGACACTTTACTATACACTCAAACCAATCAGTGAATCGTCAACTCTCCAGACTCTAAACTTTCGGTTTATTTATTCGAAACCTCAAAGGTAACTTAAGGCCCCTCTTTAGCTACTCCCGTGATAAAAATCTCTTGCTCGCCATTTAATCGAGTGTTGCTTGCTACTGCTCGCATTTACGTCGCAGGACTTAACGGATTGTCAACGTTTGGGGCTGAAGGCCAAGTCCGCTCACGCTCCGATTTGCGGCATAGGCAGTAACACGGCTGCTCTTTCATCTGAATCGGAGAATTTCACCATTCATATTCAATTCAAATCGACATTTTCTTGCGAAGTGTAAGCCTCAGTTTTGCCTCGCATATCATCATACTGTCCGCTCCATCTTCATACTTCGTTTGAGTTGTCTCATCCTAGTGGACTCGATCTCGCCGATCCTAATTTAATAGATCAAGGGCACATCGATCTTCTGATCGGTGCCTCAATTCACGATCGTATCATTGAAGAAAAATTATCACAGGCAAAAAAATGAGCCTATAGCCTCTCTGTCTCTCTTTGCTCGGATGGCTTCTCTCCGGTGACGTCCCCGGGGAAGAACCATCATCAAATTTCAATCCCGCTGTAAGTGCTGAGACGTCCATTTTTGACGAGGCTTTGCAACGATTTTGAAGCATAGAGGAGCTGCTAGCGAAAAAAAAGTGCGAGAACCATTTGAGGTCCCTGTTGATAAATCTATTGCTTTAGGTGATTCTTACTCTGCCGCATTTAGCCTTCTTCAGCGCATGGAGACTCGTTTCGAGCAAGACGTGAAGCTAAAGATGGCTTATTGTGATTTCATGAACGAGTATTCGTGCTCTAAATCACATGGTGCTCCCGACTAAGCTGCCCTACTCAGACATTTAAGCGAATCATTTTTACGTTTTTACCACATAGTGCGGAAAGAATCTAGCTCTACAACAAAACTTTGAACCATATTTAACGGTCTTCTCGTATAAAATCAGGACTCTAGTTAAATTATTTGATTCATTAGGACCGTTATTTATTACCCAGTCTCGGCGATGTGATTTACCAATGGCGCGTTTATTAGTATGTTTTCTCTGTAAATATAGAGAATGATGCATTAAGATATTCAGCATTATCAGTCGATTCTTTGGAGAGACTCCAGCGATTTTGATGGCCAAATTTTTCACCTATGCACTGTGACTTATGGAATCGTCAGTTTGACGTTTCTCGCTCAGCGAGTGATAAAACAACACTAGACTAAGTTTCCGCTTGGATCCAAGGTGATTCAAGATGAAATTTATATGGACGACGTTTTGTTAGATGCTCATTCCATAAACGAAGCTAAGGACAAGCAGTTTAAGGTAATTGGAATACTCAAAGTAGACGGCTTTCCCATTCGTAAGTGGTCATCCAATGAAGTCAAAATAATTAATTGACTTCTCTCGAATTTATTAGCGATAGATCCGTTGTCGTTTACCAACAAAATTATCTCATTCCTGTATTGGGCGTTTCTTGGTGCCCACTGACTGTTTTTCATTCGAAATCCAATCTATTCCAATTCAAGGTGTCGTAACGGACCGAGCGGTTCATTCGAACATAGCAAGCATTTTTTATCCGATGGGATGACTTGCTCCCATTCTGATCGTCTCTAAGATCCCGGAAGCCAGTGACAGATTTTGGCGACCAATTTCCTCTCGGCCAATAATCCGCTAAATGCTTCATTCAGGTATGAAATGAAGCATCGCGAATGTCAACTGGCGCTCCATGGGTGGGTTGGTCAATGGCAGCCTCCCACCCACGGAATAAAAAAAAACATTTTTAATGATTTCCTTCCGGCTGAAAATTGGTCAGATAATAGATTATATTATAATTCATAAAAAAATGTAACAAGAAAATTTTTTTTTCCACGTGATAATATTATTACCTTAAGAACTTCAGATATATTATTTTAATAATTGGTCAGATGATAGAAGTATGTATTTCTTTGAATAAAAAAATAGTCAGCTAGCTGTATGCCAGGGGAAAACTCGTCAGCTGATGTATTTAAATAGACAAACGGCGTTCACACCTAGCTTCCGCATCACACCTTTCAGTGCGTCAGCTGACAATCTTTCCAGCGACATATAGTAGCTGACAGTTTGTATATTCAATGAAACGTATAATTCTATCATCTGACCACCCCTCCGAAGGATTGCCACCTTGCCGTGTGCTCGGTTAGTTATCTGACCTGTACCGATGCATGCCCGTCCTGTGGCGTAAATGGAGTATTATTGGCGGATGTGAAAGAGTTCCCCGTAAAAAGGGCTCTCCCTCAGATGGGTATGCATGTAGTGTGAATGGGACCTCCTAAATGGGCTCTCAGTATGAGTGTGGGTTCCCCGTAAAAAGGACTCTCCCTTGGTTCTCAGTATGAAAGTGATGTATGGCAGGAGGAAAGCGCCGCTCTCCGTAAGGAACGTCCGGCGCTGGACTCACGGGCCGAGCACGTCTCGGATCCCACCCCTCCTACAGAGGAGTGGGGAACAAAAAAGTCTGTACAGCTCGAGCAGTAACGAAGAGCAATCGCCTGACGTGGCAAATTCGTTAGTGCCCGTCAGGAAACACTGCACACACCGACACACAACAGACACAAGTGACTCACCTATACACCCACACACACAATGCGGGATAGGTTATGGAGGCTCTCAATTCCCCAATCTGGGTCGTCTGGCAAGAGATCTCTCTTCTTACAAGAAGGTACAGTTTAAAAACTGGGTTGTTCGGCGATCGCAGGCCGCCAGATAGTATAGAGACCCGGGAAGGAGTAACCCTCCAACTCCTGGCTGCCCCACCAGCTGGCGCATAATCTCTTCCCGGGTAGTAGTGCCGGTTGCTGACCAGATAGGGCCATGCTATCCAGGGAGGAGGCTCTATCGAGACCACCGGTTTGGGGGTGGGGGGGCACCTTCGTCTTCAGGAAGGGATAATTCGAGAGTCAAAGTACCACACGACCACTAAAATAAATACATCCGCTCTTAAAAACAACATAAACATGGAAAAAATAGACAGTAGTTCAAAAGAGCCTACAAATATTGAACTCCCTAGCGCCTTTTTGGTGAATACACAGCAGGACGTGGTTCCTACAAACCACGACACTGTTAGCACATAACAAAGTGGGAACAGCACTCCGCAGGATGTGGGCCAAAAGGCCCGCGATACTGAGGAGACTGAGACCAAGAAAAAGAAAGAGAACCAAGGAAAGAAACCCAGCAGGGCCGAGAGACAGAGGAGGCTGTTGGCCAAACGGAAGGGAGATAGTGGATCGCAGATCCCTGCCGTGGGCTCATCGGCTACCAGTGGATCCGCTCCAAGCGAAAAAGTACTCCCAGGAAAGGGGCTGATCGGGCTCAGCGGGACTGGAGGATGGGGGACCGAGTCAAGCTGACCCTTGCCAAAAGGAACCGTGACTCGGATAGCTCCACTCCAAGGAAGATCAAGAAAAGAACATCTGAGGCGGAGCGTCCGACTTACAATGAATCGGTCGCGGCTCCCCTTAGGGTAGCGGTTATCCCACAATCCTATCCGGAGAATCGCCGCAGCGAAGAGCAAGGCAAGCTGGTGCTTGCGTCCGTGGAAAACACCATGGATGAAGCACCAAAGGACAGCTACTTCCCATCCTCCTTAAACAACTGGTTCTGGAGGGGAGCACGTGCGCTCCACTGTAGAACGCAGGAGGACTTGAGGTGGCTGAAGAAGAAAGTAGGAGACTATGTACCCTAGACGGGTGCTAGCCTCAAGGCAGTAGAGATGGGGGACCTTCCAAAGTTGTCCAGGGTCACAATTTATATCCCAGGCAAGCACGATGCAGAGACCGTCCTGAAAAGGCTATCCCGGCAGAACCCAGGCCTGAAGATACCTCGCAGGTCAAGGGTTCGAAGAAGGTCCCTACCAAGAAAAGCGACTTAGGAGTAGAAACGGCGGTGCGCGTCACCATGGAATGCACGGAGGTCCAGGCGCTAAAACACATCGACTTCCTACCATACTGTGGTGGCTTCAGAGGGCACTGCCTGGTATAGAAGGAGAAAGACGAAGCAAAGGATGGCGGTACCACCGACAACATGGAAGTGGATACCCGTGCCTCCAACAAGGAAGAAAAGCAGCACAGGGTCAGCGGGCCTTCTGAAAATAAAGAAAGGCCCACGACCCTTAAGGAAAATTACCTCACGGATCCATGACAAGATGGCAACTTCTAAGGTAATTTTCACGCAAATAAACTTGCATCACTGAAAAAGCGCCTCGGCGGTACTAGCCGGATGCATGGCAAGGATGCATACATGCATATCGCTCGTCCAAGAGGTTTGGCTATACGAAACAAAGATTACTGGCCTGAGAGGATGCGGTCAGCTGATATGTGGGAGGGTCGACCACACTAAGGTTAAGGGTCTTGGTTAAGGGTCTAAGAGTGGAAGCCCTACCAAAGTACTGCTTGCGCGACCTGACCGCCTAAAGGCGACATGCGGGAAGTAGTTGTCGGATATGCCTACTTCGCCTACGAATCGAACCTCTACCATACGACCGAGGTCATAAAATTAATAAAAGTCTGTGAGGACAAGGGGTGGGATCTGTTGTTGGGGTACTCACGCACACCATCTGGCGTGGGGTAGCTCGGACACAAACAACAGGGGAGACAAGCTCCTGCAGTTCCTCTCCACCACCAACCTTGACTTCCTGAAGAGAGGCTGTAAGCCTACCTTCGAAATTGCTAATAGAAAGGAGATCATTAACATCACCTTAGGTTCGAACAACATGGGGAACGCGACGAGATCTCTATGTCGGATCACAACCACATAGTTTTCGAAATAAAAAGTCGAAGCATAGAATCTAGACTTTACAGAAACCCGAGGAAGACAGACTGGGCCACCTATGTTGAAGAACTGGGGGCTAAGCTCAAGTCGTACCCAGTTAGATATAGCAATCAGCTGAAACTCGATCACTGCGATGAGGTTCTAAAGAACAACATCGTTAGTGCTTTCAAAAACAACTGCAGATTACGTACGAAACCAGTGCAAAAAGGAACACCTTGGTGGAATCACACTGGAGCGTTGAAGGAAAAGACCAGAAGACTCTATAATAGGTCTAAGAAAAGAAACAATCCAACCGATAGAGAAGATTTTAGAAACGCTCAAAGAGAGTATAAAAAGGAAATCGAAAGAGCCAAAAGCAACAGCTGGAAGAACTTTTGCGAGAGCATAAGCAGTATCTCTGATACAGCAATATTGCTCAAACTACTAAAAAAACCGATAATGCAAGGGCTAAAACTAATAAGAATTGGCACGGGAGAATGGGCAGAAGACGAGAGGTCGGCACTATACTGCCACTTAGAAACGCACTTCCCCCAGCACGAGACAGTCACGCTGGAACAGCATGAACCAAGGATCCGCGGTGGATATAGGGAGCTAGCGCGACGAATTTGCGCCGAGGACCAGGTAAGATGGGCAGTCAGTACTTTCCCTTCAAGGCACCGGGAACCGATGGCATCTTCCCAGTGTTGCTACAGAAGGCTATATTTACTCGCACCCATCCTAGTAAAACTTTTCCGAGCTTGCCTAGCGTTTGGGTACATACCCGAATGTTGGCAAGTGGCCAAAGTGGTATTCATGCGAAAACCCAGCATCGCACAGCACTCAGGGCCAAAAGACTACAGATCCATTAGTCTGCCAACCGCTGTGCTCAAGACAAGGGAGAGACTGGTAGACAGATATATAAGAGAATAACCAGCTCACCCCTGTACGATAGACAGCACGCATATGAGACAGGTAAATCGATGGATACCGCTCTGGCTGAGGCGATCACTTTCGTGAAAAAGGGGATCAAGAACAAAGGATTGGTTTTGGCTAGTCTACTTGACGTAGACGGGGCTTTCAACCACACTACGAAAGAAAGCATTGTAAAGGGCGCCGAGGACCATCTCGTACCCAACGTGGTTATCAGATGGCTTTGGCGCATGCTTAGTTGCAGAACAGTGGAGCGTTGAAGGAGGCTCACTGGGGCTCGCACTCAGAAGAAGTAAAAGTAGGAAAGGGCTGTCCGCAAGAAGTAGTGCTGTCTCCTACAATGTGGTGCTTGGTGATTCATGAACTCATCAGACTACTGAATGAGGCAGGCTTCTTTTCCCAAGCCTATGCAGACGATATCCTTATACTAGTGAAAGCTGACGACGAGCACGTACTTGCAGGACTAATGCAACATGCGTTAGGCATAGTGCAAGGTTGGCGTGAGTCAGTCAGGCTGTTAGTGAATCCAAATAAAGTTAACATGATATTATTCACTACCAGATACAAGGTCAAATCTATCGGTCAAGTGCAACTGGGCGGAAAACTCCTGAAACTAAAAATGAAGCTAAGTATCTGGGAGTGACGTTAGATTCCAAACTTAATTGGGGAAAACACATAGGTAACATATGCGAGAAAGCTATAAATACCTGCTGAGCCTGTAGGAGAGCTTTTGGCAACACCTGGAGTCTGTCACCGGACAACGTGAGATGGATGTATGAAGCTATCTTCAGACCCAGATTAACGCACGGAGCATTGGTTTGGTGGCAGAAATGCTGACTGAAAACTCACCAGAGCTCTTTAGACAAAGTACAGAGACTGGCAATAGCGTGCATAACGGACTCTCCGAGCACTACGTCCCTTGCAGCCCTTGAACTAATACTAGGAATACCACCACTGCAAGTTTTTATCAAAGACGAAGCAAACAAGACATGGTGGCGCATTAAAGAGGTCGTTGGGACAGGCAGAGGGCTTGAACAAGAACTTGGTCAGATCCTACCCTCGATATCGAAGCATCGGGGTGTGACAAGATAGGGCGAAGGATTATATTCCGGAAACCCTACAAAGTGCACATCTCCGACAGATAAGAGTGGGCTAACGGTACCCAACCCTATACCCAATCGGTCGTAGTGTGGTACACAGATGGTTCCAAAAATGAGAATAGCGTGGGGCGGGTGCATGGAAGCAAGGTAGCTCTGCGGAGCTTGTATACATACTTGACTCTCATGCATCGGTGTTCCAGGCAGAAGTTAGAGCCATAGTGGAGTATACTGCAGTGCAACTAACTAAGGACAACTGGGGTTGCCTGATATTCTGAGATTTTTGTTGAAGATAAAAGGTAGGCTTCGCATACAGCGGTCTTTCAATTTTGCAAAGTTGAAATTTTTAGACAACTGCGCAAACCCTTGCAGCGAACAGGTAACCTCCAGGGAGTTGGAAAACTCCAAATTTCTTTGGGTTCATCATTTTCAGGAGAAATATTTCTCCGAGGAAATTAAGCAGCTTTCTACTCAACGCCCTCTTCATTCCAAAAACTATCTACATAGACTTTATCCAATAATATAATAATATAAGGCCGGGTGCCTTCAACACTCGTTGCTAGATGAACATTCTAAGCATCCTTGATATATACTCTGTATATTATTAATAAACATTAATTAATAATTATATAATAATTAACAATGTAAAGACTCTCCACGCCGGTCAGCCGATACCAAAATTCAAACGTTCCACCGAATTTGAATTTGAATCTGAAACAGAGCCGGAACTTCCGAGCTGTGTCTCGGTTGCTCTGATAGCTGTCGCTCCAACAACTCCAAAGCCCGCTCCAAAGTCGCCGCTCGTCTTGTATCTACCAGGCTCAACGGTCCAACCAAAAGCCGTTTCAACGACATACCAGTTTTTGTTACCAGAAAAGGCGCAAGCAGCTCCACGCCCGCCGTTGAAAATCATCGTACAGAAGATCGCTGCTCGACAAAGGCAACGCCCAGTTCCAAGGGGAGCGATCGCTCTCACACCTACGAAGCGGAAGAGGACCGCTCCAATCAAGTCGGCAAAGTAGACTAAGACACGCATAACGAGCAACAACAGTTCGATCCACCTCGGGCAGTAGAAAACCTGCCTGAACAACCTATTGACCTCACGGTCCCTGACTAAGACGCAGTGGCGCCAGTCTCAGTTTTAGCAGGTCGGTCCTTAAGGGGACTGACCCCAATAAAAGATTCGAAAGAGAAGAGCTTAAGTCCTCTTCCTGCCTTCTTTCCTTCTAGGTGAATCAGTGTGCATTACGCACCGATTTTGAACAATACTCTCTGAGTATTTAGGTTTGCACACCCGTGCAAACTAGGTGTGGAGTTAGTGCCGCGTTCTCCAACACCCAACGAAGAAGCCTCAATAAGGGAAAACAGTACGAGCGACTGGCCACGAGGGAGCACCTCCTCTGCGGGCAGGCACTGTCCATCAAGCGCGTAGCGTCTTGCTGTCTGACGTCTCTACGCCTCTAACCACGGTTGTTTTATAACAAAACAGCCTTCCGAAAGATCTGCCTCTGTGAAGGAAAGTCCGGAGCCTCACTGGGCCTATAAGCTGTAAGCGCCCTGATGCTCTCCCCTTTAAGCTCGCTTGAGTCCGATCGCTCGTCGAGCAGGCTCCCAGTCGGCTCCTGAGCGAGCAAGGAGCATACAAAAACAATAATAAACAAATCTAACCTAGCTCTACTCGAGCTTGGGAAACAAGCCTCTTTTGCATCTGTTTCGTCTCCGCGAGGTGACTGGCAATCGCACCCTCACCCTATCTTTCTTCTTAGCAGGAAGTGGCGTTAGAGTAGCGATCGCTCAGCGTCTAATCAACCAGTACTCTTCTGAGCACTAGTAAGAGCTCTGCTTTTCCGCTGCCTGCGCCATCCTTTGATTTTACCCTCAAAAAAATACTTTCATTGATCTGTTGATTAGGCAAGTTCATCAATACACTTTGTATGGCGGAGTGCAGTTGACTTTCATCACTCTTCGCCAAAAGTTTGGGGTTCACGCAGTGAAGGCAACTTAAGGTTTTTAAGTCGATATGTAAGTTTTCTTGTACCAGGCAGAAGGGTAACTGTTTGTTTCTGTCAGATTACAATTATCTAATTATTGTGGTTATATGAATGAATGAATAAATGAATATATAATTTTCATAACTACTGTTGAGTCGAGTTCGGATACCACACTTTCTGTGATACTGATATCCAGCTATAAATTATTTATTAAAAAGAAAAAAAAAATGATTTATTCATAATGCACCGTTTTCATCACTTACTATCGATAAATATAACACCACAAAACAAAAAAAAATTTCATTTTATTACATAGTATTAAGGTAAATTTATAATTACTTAAAATAAATCTGTAAAATATTGAATTTTCGATGAAATTTTTGATCATCTACAAGTGTAATGTTTTCAAAAGAAAATTAGGTATAACAATTAATTAAATTTATTACTCTTGAAAGAAATAATTCAAACTGTGACATCCGTAGAGCAGAAATGGTGTCGGCACTCGACATCTTCTAAAACTTCATGAATATTGTACACCGTTGATAACGAAAAACATAAGGTTTTTTGACGATGAAGATAAAAATATTTATTTTTTATATTGCACTCTTTTACTATTTGTATACTTAAAACAACTGGAAATTGTATTTAGATATTGCTAGTCTACCATTAACGGCGAGATGAGTACCAACCAATATATCAATAGATCAGCAATCCTCGGAGATAATGGGTCAAATTTTTATCGTTACAAATGTATTTTATTAAAAAAATTTGAATAAATTATTTGTAAAAGTCAAAGTGAAAATAAAAATTGACGAAAACAAAATTTTTAATGTAGATACTTACTTGAATAAAATAGAATAATC
>JAPYZO010005590.1:2640-26425 GCA_030522905.1 Torymus flavipes | reverse complement strand
ATATACATCGCGTGTGCTGCCGCACGGCGCGATTTACCCGAGCAGACCTAACCTGAAAATCTCGCCAGGCTCGCTCAGGTAATTTCGAGATGAAATTTTGCGGAAACGTGCGCGCGCGACTCTAGCCGTCGTTATACGTCGCCGACTTCTTGGCGACGCAGGTATTTATACTCATTAATCAATGACACAGATCTCCATCTGAGTGTGACGTCACATGCACACGCGCGCGCTCGCTGCCGCGCGACCCGAATGTGCACCGCCGCGCGCGATTGCTACTGCAGCAGCAGTAGCGCACGTGAGCAATCGACTTTGCGCCGTTCGTTATTTTTCGCCTCGATGTGGTGTGTGCTGCAGTTTCTTAGCAGTGGGTTCGAACGACCGTTGACGTGTCGGATGTCGTCGTAGTAGAGAAATGATTAGAGATGGAGGGTTAATATGTCAAGAGATTCTAAGGAGATTATAGGTTTGACCTTGGTTCTTTAGGTATAGATCTTGAAACTTGATAATTCTATCGTGGCAGTTAGTTGAGAAAATATACACGAGATGGAATGAAAAAGGAGTAGTGGTAATGATATTAAAAAATTTTGTGCTGGTTAGTCGATTATTAAATCAGTAACGAAGCTGAAAAAGAAGCAGTTCACGGCATAATCTTATAACATAAATAGATTAGTATAGACAAATTCAGAAATGGCATATCTTCAGTTCAAAAGAAAACTTCATTACACTGATGGTTTCTTAGTATATTAGTATCAAAAGTAAATATGAAGCATCTGCAGACATTTAACCAATTTATATGTATACATATATAGCTGGGATTGGAAGAAGCTAGAATCATTTTTACAAGCACTTGAAATATAAACCAGAGAAGTAAGACGCTATCTCGTCACCGTGTTCTCGTGAATCAATAATCGTTATTGACTTGGCAACGCGAGTTTTATCGAATTAGAAAGAATGAAAGTGGCTCATTCCTGAATCTGGGAGGTACGAAAATAAATTATCCTACTCTGACGTCACGCCCGGTCATTTATTAATCTGTGCTAAAAGCAAAAGTGGACTCGAAAGTGTATTCTTAAATTATACTCGTCATACATGAATTTTAAACTACTCAATAAACAATGGTCCACACCATTTGTGGCTATATACGCAAATTATTTAACCGAGTTAGTTTTTTCCACTAATTAATTAGGCCAATGAAAGTTTCCGTTCCCATTTTCTTTTTTTTTTTATCACTTTTTCACAAGCCGCGCTAAAATCCAAAGCTCCGCACGGCAACTCGCGAAACGAGTTCATCCAACAAAATGCCCACTCAATTACCAACCAACCTAGCAACACCTCGCTTTTGCCCAAAAAAAGAACTTTTCTAGCAAAACTAGGCTAAGAGTATACGTGGACCTCGCAAATTTTCCGATTTCCCTACTAAAAAAACGTTTACATACATTCGGCTCTCCTCTTCTCGCGCCCCAAATCTTGCCGCATTAAAACCTCCTTACTACCAACGAAAACCTTCCTGCAAAGATGCATCGCCTATCGGTTATACCCTTAAGCTCCGAACACACGCGCAATTAAATTCCCGTCTGTTTTCGATTAGCGTTGCAGAGTAGTCGCAAGAAACACGTCGTCGTCGACTGTCGAACGTCGTCGTCGCTGTCGAAAATTTTCTTACCCGCGCTTTTTTTTCCATCAAAGAGCGGTTAGAGAACCGAGCTAAAGCTAGCTCGTCGTCCGCGAATTAAGGCCGCTACCGCGGCAAGCGCTCGCGGAGGTAAAAACGGGTTTGCGGTAATGTCGCTGGATTACATAATGCGTCGGCGCTGACTAAAGAAGGTGCGAAAGATGGGTTTTCAGGTATTTATTTGCGGATCTAGGCGCGAATTCTATGACCACACGCACAAAAACTTTATGAATAATTCTTTAAAATTCAGCGAAAAAATTGAATTTTATGTTTCAATTATTTTTCGTATATAATTATACGAGCCGCGCTGCTGCCACCCTCACTCCCTCGTTATCTCGCGTGGGGCGCCCCTTTAGGGCGAAATTACGCTTTGCCTTACTAAGGGCGCCATAAAAACTCCCCAAAAGGGCATAATTTTTGAGCTTTCTCTCTCTATCTACCTCTTATTTCTCTTCTCGAAATTATGCTCGAGTTTACGAGTTTCGCGCATAATGCACACACGCGCGCGCGCCTGCAGATTAGATAACGTTAATGGGCCAGATTCTTATCTCCGTGCGCTAGCTGCTCGCGGCCAGCTGCACATTTCGCACCGACAAATGACTCTCGCTTTATTGCTTCGCGAATGTACATGTGTGTATATAACCCGCGCCTTCGACGTAGTCGAAGATTGCTTTTTCGAAGAGCGAGCGAGAGGACGTTATACGCCGTTCGTATATATAAATAATGTAATAGATCACGCTTAATGTGCTTATTGTCGAGCGTGTAAGTGTACATATGTGTGTGTGTGAGGGGGCTGGACGCAATGGGGCGAATAGATTTTTCCCGAGGATAAATGGAAAGGAGCTTCGATGGCCGATGTTTTCGAGTTATACCGTTGGAAAGAGAGAGAGAGAGAGAGAGAGAGAGAGAGAGAGAGAGAGCCGCTCTTATCTCGCCGGCGGTTATTTGCGAAAGAATTAACGGCAAGAGAGAGAGAGGAGGGCTTTGTAATTGCTTTGCAAATAGGATGGCCTTGTGCAGCTCTCTGAAATTCATTATCGGAGAGTAATGATTTTTTTTTCTCCTTTCCGTTCGATACTTTATCTCGGCAGGGGAAAAGTTATAATGATTTCGTACAATTTTATCTCTTTGGGCTTAATTTGAATTTGCTAGATTTTATTGTTCTAACGGTTACCGTTCAACTTCATTGTAGAATATAAATTACTGGGTTTGTAAATTCAACCTTTTATTAGAGATCTCATTAAAATTACAGCTTATATGATTTACAAAAGCACTTCGTTTTTATGTATTCATTATTGCATATGTTTAAGTATCCATTTTGAATATATTATATACATATATGATTTGATCTAGTAAAATCCAAAGTACATTCAGATTTATGGACACAATAAAAAATATTTAAATTCAAAATTTATAATTTAATTCATTTTCACTAACAATATTCACAAAACTATACGCAAAGTTCAGTACAGTTATTATTATATAATACCCCCGGCTATCACCCGCACCGAATATCGCACAAAATCCCACCTCTTAATCCAAAAACAATTTAATCCCCCTCCACTCGACGCGGCACCCCCGTCTACTCCTTAATACAAATTTCATCTCCTCGATCCCGACAATCTCCTCTTCCTCCTCCTTCGAACCAATTCATAAGCTTTAATAAGGACTAATTCGGCCCTCGAAGCAGCCACCAGAGCGCCGCCCAGCAGAGGGTGAGAGAGAAAAATCTGCGCCCGACAGGAGCGCGGAATTAAATCCTCCAACGCGATCCACCCACCCACCCGAGCGCTTTCAATTTTGCGCGCTGCAGCTGCCGCTGAAGTCTTGAATCAATTGCCGCCGTGCGGCTGCGTAATCACTTGCGCGAAGCCGCGAATTCGCGAGGATTTAAGGCGAGCGCGCGTTAATGCGCAACGCGCGCAGTTGCTATTGGCACGTCGCGGTCGCTGTCCCTGACGACGACGACGACGAGTTGTTGTGTGCGAGAAGGGAAGTCGGTCCATTAGACTGATTTGGCGCGCGGAGGTCTGGAGAAGTGGCAAGAAACGTGGGTGCAACGAGGAGTTTGTTTGGCTAAAGTGGGGGCTGGAAGTGAGAACGTTTTTTGCTTGTAGGAATTAGGAAATTGAATATTTTCGGGTGCGCGATATGCGCAGTTTGGTTTTGTTTGCGAAGAGAGATGCAGGTATAAGCATATAATAAACAGAGTTTGCCGCGTTCTACGTTATTATTATTATTATTATTATTACTCGTCTAATATTTACTCACGCTATTTGCTCAGGAAATATTAATAAAAGTTTATATATATGCGAAATATTTCTAGAACGCGAAAGATCTACTCTCATGTTAAATTTTATACGGTATATTCGTGTTGTACACGAATACTGCAAATATGTACACAGCCCCAAGTACGCGCGCACTCGCGGGCGCTGTAGACTTTAGTTAAAAGTTCGTAAATGGAACGACAAATATCAATTTACACAAAAATTCCCCTTTGTACAGTAATAAAATGTAAATACGCGAAGAGCGTATTTCGCGTGTGACGCGCGCGCTATACACTGCACAAGCGCAAAAGAAAATATTGTACATAATTCAAAATATATTTACGAACTTGCTGCTCGGCGTGTACTTTATTTTCGCCCTGGCAAAATTTAATATAACGTTTATCTCGAAAACAGTTGCGAACGCAATCTCCTTTACAAAACGGCTTTATTCATCGCTTCATAACTGCAGATATTAAAATTTCGTCCAGCTTTGCTAAAATAAAAAAAAAGAAAATCTCTTCGTCAACATCTAAACCAACATCGTTATTTAACGAATGGCAAGATCCCTTCATCCACAGCTTAAATAAATACTACTCGCACGCATTTTCCAAAATATTTAATACAAAAAAGCCACCCACCCACCAGAACTCTCTCTCTCTCTCTCGCCCTCTCTCACCGCACAGAAGCAGAAACTCGCTCTCGCTCCGGCGGTTTCGCTCTTCCCGACAACTTTGCCGAGCTTCTGATGCAGTCCGTAGCCGCCGTCGAATTTCCGGGCGTTTCTACGGCTTTCAGCCTCTATTTACGTATATATACCGGCGCGCGCGTCTCTCTCGCGCACTTCGAATCAAAATCCCCGATACGCGCGCCGCCGCGAAATTCCCCGGGGCGACGCGCGCGAGTGCGAGGCAGTATCGGCTTCTTTTTTCCTGTATATATAGTGCGGGGCTACCTAGGAGTTGGAAGATTCCAAGGACGTTTTTTGAGAGAGAGAGAGAGAGAGAGAGAGAGAGAGAGAGAGAGAGAGAGAGAGAGAATGCCGGTGGGTGTGTATTTTTTTGGGGTGCTCATGAATTTGTAGGACGTGGAGCGAGGGTTTCGGCGGGGCGTGAATGGTACGATGTTTATGTAATGATCGATGTGTTTTTTGGGAATAAGAGATTTCGAAGGATCTTTAGGGGTAATTTATTTACACGAGAACAACGAAGGTTATTCGTAAATATATGCTAATTAAAATTTTTTTTTTTTATATCCAAAAGAATATTTCACAACATAATTGTGCGGGACTATATAGAAAATGAAAAAATAATACTTTAAATTCCGAACAAAGCTCATCTCAATTACCACAAATAAACGCCTCTCACATACTTTTCGTACTACACCAATTCACCAAAACATCCCAAACCCTTTAATATCTCTATCACCATTCGTCAGGTACCACATCAAAACATTCCAGCGCCCAGCAGCAAAAAGCTTCAACCCACTCGATTCTCCGGTTCTCCGCTCCAGCTACTTTCTCGCCGCGCGACGAGACAGCGAAATGGCCGGTCGTCCCCGTTGTGTCGCAGTCGTCGTCCTCTCCCAATTATCCGCCGGTTAATGATCGAATCGATTACGCAAGCCCGCGAGCAAGCGAGCGTCGTCGAGGCCGCGCGTTATTAGACGGCGCGGCCGGTCAGTCGGTTACCCGCGCGCGCCGAGCTCTCTGTACTCTACTCCCGTGGTCTTTGATTGTAGGCTGCGGCGCTGCGGTACAGAGGGAATTGCTACTGTGTTTGATGGGGAAGCAGGAGGAGGGGGATTTTCTTTTTTTGGTTGCCGTTTGGTAGCTGCGGTGGACGGCTGGCCGCGTGCTGGTCATGGGGTTAATGGCTTTTGGATGAAGGATCGATTGTTTAATGGTATATTATACGGATCAAGAGTTTTCGTAAGTTGTCGGAAATAGTTTTATAAAAATGAATGTTATATGTGTCGCAAAATAAGTAGAAACTTTTGAGAGTTGAAAATATTTTGACTCATGATGAAAAATAATGTACTATATGTATTGCTCTTTATAAAGTTACGTATAACTTGTATAGCTATAATATTATGAAATTATGTGGTTTCTGCAATTTTTTATAATTCTTACTATGTAGGTATGCCTGCAAGCATATTTTTTACAATATAATTGACTACTTTCGTTTTCTATGTTTACAATTAAAACAAAACTCCACTTGTGATTCTATTCTATTACTGTAGCAAATGTTTTACCAACATTGTTTTGTACACATTTTGCACACTGCAAGTTCTTTTACTGTGTCCTACCGTAAAATATTTGACATATGCCTTTTTTATTCAATAGTATACATGTGCAAATTTCTATATTTTTCCAAACGTATAGCAAGTATTTTGTATAAAAGGAAACAGCGACAGAGATGTTTCGAATACTCGAAAATATTTGCGATGTGTATACGAAGATTTATTTTATTTTATTTTTCACATACGAGTAGGAGAGCATGAAAACGTGTAAATAATTTTTTTTTCCAAGCAAAACATTTTTTACTATCGTTTCATATAAAAACCAAGTTTTACGAGAGAAACCGTTTACGACGATGAAATACAGATTATAAACAATATAAAAATAATGAATCAAATGTTTTCAAATCGATTGCAATATTATGCTTCAATAAATACCGTTGCGCGCACAAATAAATCTAATCTTTATCACTTTAGTGTAATTAAATCTTTACGCGCTTATAAATTTTTTTATCAGATGCTTCAAACATTTTGCACAGATAAAAAAATACTCCGCGCTCGGAGAACAATTTCGCTATATAAAGCAAATGGATTTAATGCACATTCAAATTTAAATCAGTTTGACTGGATTATTGGACAACTCAATGACCGTTAAATAGATTTTACTCTTTATGCTAAACGATGATTTATTTAAGTGGCGTAAAATCAGTTCAAACAGCAAACGCTACTTTTACATTTCGCACAGCAGCAGCAGCAGAGAAAATGCACTTTATCCTCTCCGCAATCATTTTCATACCCTCAAACATTATAATACCAGTAATAGAGCTAGTAAATTTAATAATTCTATTGAATCATATTCCCTCATTTACCAGAAAATAATCCACCAATAATCAGATTTGAGGATAGAAAAGACAAGCGCGGAAAACGGGTCCGCAGAGATAAGACGACCGACCGAGCGGCGCGCGTGTACGCGTCCGCGAAAATCCGGAAGCAGCCGAGACAGAGATATATACATATATACATATTCCATCGTCACGGTTTCCCGTAATTTCCGTAAGACTCTCTCTCTCTCTCTCTTTTCACAGGATAATCGGATATTCCGCCGCGCAGCCTGGCTAATAAAGACGCGCGCATACCTTCTCTCTCTCTATCTCTCTCTTTTTCTCTTTTCATCTTACTCTCCCTCTCTCCACGAATGAAAGCTCTCAGTCGGGAGGGCGGTGATTTAAAAATAGACGCGCGCCCGCCTCTTAATTTCAGCGGAAGCGGATGGAAATATCTCGCTGGCGCTTTCAAGGTCTCACCCGTCCGCCCGCAAGCGAGCGAAAAGTTCAAGCGTCGCAAATATTCGCGATATACTGCAGGTACGATATAATCGCGTCCTGTTTTTGTCTCTCTCTCTCTCTCTCTCTCTCTCTCGCTCTCCTTCTTTTTGAGATGTTCGAGGCTTGACAGGTGTTTTGGAGAAATAAGGACAATGATTTCTTTCCTTTTTAGGGGAGAGCATATAGCCGTCGATAGCTGTCGATTACCGTATCGAAAACCTGTCGAGGCTTGGTGAAAGAGAGAGAATTTTGATGGGCAATTTCATTTGGCGTTGGTGGGAAGTGAAAATCTACGTAGCGTGAAGACGTGGATTATGCTGGGAATTGACAATGTTTGGTACGAGAGTGACTTTAAATCGACGCGGTATGGAATTATTTTATTTATTCAAGTATTATTTGAAATAACAATCATAAACGAATAAATAGTAAATAACACGTTTTTAAAAGGTAAATATACGCACATGGAATGTATGGAATATGAAAGAGCCGTTTTGTATATTTATTTTTCATACGGTTACACGCGAGCGAAGATAAAAAAAAAAACGAAATGTTTGCTTATCAAAAAAATTCTCCATTAACGTCACGCGCAAACGAAGCAGCTCGACTGTAATAAATACGTGTTTATTACGAGCGGTTCGGGAGCTAATTGGTGGTGAGAGTGAGAACGCAAGTTTAGCGCAGTAGTCAAAGGGACAGTGGGGAAGATCAATAAAATTAATTACAACGGCGGTGGCGTGTATAGCGGAAAAAGAATATTGCTGTAGCAACAAATTAGAGCGTTAAAATGGCACTAATTATCGCGATTTGTTGGCGTAATCAAGCACCTCATTACGGAAACAAATTGTTGTTATCACAAAGGAATTCGTTGGTCCCCCGGTAATCACGTACTTGTTGACGCCGGTAGATTTAAATCACGGATCCGTTACTAACATGTATTTTACTTTCGGGTATATGTATATAAATGAGATATTGGCTCGAGGCAAAGGAGTTAATGCGAAATTGCCGTCGTTCAAAGCATTTAGATAATGATTATCGCGCCGAACAAAAGAAATTATTTTCAATTGTTTTTTTTTTTTTATCGAGAAAAGTTAGTTTTTGATTAAATGAGAACGAAATATCGCGTGATTACAACGAGCGAGTTCTGTGGTAAAAAAAAAAATAAGGCGATTATTATACCCGGTGCGCTACCACGAAAATTTGAACTAGTAAAAAAGAAAATCGTATGAAAAACTTGCACTGCACCACCACCGCGCACGAGAGCGCTCGAATTACACTTTTTCGCGAAAAAATTAGCATTTTACGATAGAAACATTCTCGCTCTCGCTCTCTCTCGCGGGGGCGATATTACACGCAATTCGCGAAAAATTAGGTCAGCATTATACCGCGCGGCTAGCACCACATAATAGCTGCCGCGCACAATCCAGGGGCGAAAAAAGCGAACTTCTGATTATCCGTGACTCCATCAAAGAACTACTCACGGACTACTCGCTGCTCCAAAAGGAAGGAAAACATAACGAATCCTCATTGAAAATCCCGCGGAGAGCGAAAAACGAAACTAGCCAACTTTCGATAAAAAAAAAGCTCTTCTCAAACTTCTCCATCTCCACTCGCCCCCCGCGACCCTAATATAAAAACTTGGCTCACCGAACTTCATTCTATGCTGTATAGCTTCATCCCCTTCCGAACGCGCACAATAAAAGATGGGATCGCAAAATTTATTCAAGTTCGCGCGTGTGGAAAAACAAAATACCGTAAAAAAGCGAACGACGTAGCAGCAGCAGCAGCAGTCGAGGATACGAGCCGAATTTTTTCCATTACATATATACGCGCGGCGGCGGGCGAAATTTCGCGCGTAGCAAAAAGTTTCGCACTAGCCGGAATTTCACATGGACGACGACGGATGGCTTGTTTTTTCGGATTAAAATAATACGACGACCCAGTTCGCGCAAGTTTGATACTCCCTCTCTCTCTCTCTGCCAGACAGAGAGAGGCAGAAACTTTCGTGCGGACCCTTTCCTGTAAATCTCGATGACGTTGCGCTCTCGCGAAGCGACGTAAAACGAGGGAGAGAGGGAGAGAGAGCTTACGGTTCTCGCGAAAACAGAGAGAACGGGAGCGCGCGCGCGATACGAGCAATTTCGCAGGCTGTTTTCGCATATGATTTGTTTTTGCGCGAGTAGTAAAGCGAACTGCGGCGCACTTCCGTACGCGACATACAGACACCCGCACTGCAGAGAGCTGGAAACACATTTTTAACGTTTATTTCGCCCAAGTTTTAACGTGCGCGCGAGGCAAGAGCTTTTTGCGGTACTGTAAAACAGTTGGCTCGTGAAATATTCCTTGTTGTTTTGGATAGGGTAGGATAATTTATCGACAAGTGTTGTTTTTGTTATATTATAAGAGCCTGTTTTATATACTTCATACATAAATAATTGGTTTATTTAATTTCAATTACTTTTAATCTTTAATGAACGATCGATTGAAAGGAAAATATATAACGTTATGACATTATTAATTCCGTCACGTTCGCGCCCACGGTGGGCAATTATATATGTTTGCCACGAAAATTTAATGAAAACGGTTTAAAATTTAAATGGCACACTGTGTTTTAACGCGAATTAAGTAGTTTCCACTCAATTTTTAATATTAATCATTCCATTTCCGAAGCGAAACGGGATACGATAGCGTCTGTGATAATTCGATTTCGCGCGGAAATGCTTTCATCTTTCATAAATTACTATGCAAAAATACACTGAAATTTTGGCGATGTTTTATACATCGACGTTTGTATATCCCATATAGACAAAGCCTAATTGAAAACGATAAAGTTATTTAACTATCCCGTCCAGCAAGAATAAAACAAATTATCCCCATATAATATACCAGGGCAACTGAAAGACCCAAGTATATGCAGCGAACAAACGCCTGTTCCTAAAACAATCACGAGCTTCCCGCTACCACTGTAACCCTTCACCTCCGCGAAACAACGCGCATAAACCATCTTAAAACCGCGGTGATAAAGACGAGATCTCTCGCTCTCTCTCTCTCTACATCCGACCGGATACTCAACGCTCCTCTCCCCTCGCGCGCACCGTAAATATTAATTCTATAATTGGCCGCGCAAAGTGATTTACGCGGAGCGTAAAACTTGCGCGCGGTTATTTATAACCTCACTCGCGCGGCTCGCGCACGCGTCGAACTGGGTTATACCTATAGCACCGCTACAACCGCGGGCGCGAGCAGCGCACGTGTTTCGCTACGCGCGCGGACGTTTTTTGCCGTCTGCTGCTGCGTTACGCCGTATTTGCGCTGAAATGATTCGAGCGGAGTGCCGTACAGCCATGTGTATAAATATTTTCCCTTTTTTCAGGGACGAGGAGAGAGGAGGAAAAGAATGTTAGGAGCGCGCTTTGTGCAGCGGGAGGGTTTTGATTTTTAGGACGATTTAGGAGTTGTTGGTTTTGGGAGAGTGTAAATACAAGAATTTGTTGAAAATCGTTGTAGTTGGATAGTTGAATGGGGAATAGATTTTTGTTTATTCGACAAAAGTTTTTTTAGTTTATTCATATTGACTATCTTTTGATATTCTTTATTGGAATATTAAAAAGTTTATTGGAAATCATTCGTTGTTGTTGTTGTTGTTGTACAGTACAGGTTGCCGTCTATAAATCAATAAGTCTACAAAAGCAATACAGTCAATCAAAAATAAAGGCCAGCTATATGTAATCCCTTTTTTAAATTTAATATTATGCTGTTATTTGCCTACGTGTATAAATTACATTTCGAAAAAAATTTCAATTATATTTTAAACAATATGCCTATTCAAATATATACTGCATTATTTTTTGTTGATACAAATCTCATTTGAAATTCCATATACTTCAGCTTTATGAAATACTACTCTATAACGAGGCAAGCAATCCATAAACCTATCTTTTGTCCGATCCCCTGCGAGCACTTTTTAAAAAAGCATCTTGGAAATTCCTCTTTCAATGCGCCAAATTAGGTCAGAAAACAATATAACCGTATAAAGAAGCATCTTCGACCTCGGCAAGAGCAGACGCTCTCTCGTGTCTGCGGGTCAATGCTACAAAGTATGCCAGAAGCTTGCGCGCATATCGTAAAAATACGATCATATTGCGGACCGAAACTAATAAAGAAAGACGCGCGCGCGCGTGCTCCCGTTTTTTTAGCTCTACTTTATTGCGCTCGATGTATATTGATGAGGGGCTGAAAATAAAAACAACGAGAGAGTACGCGCGGCATGACGATCGCTAAATTTGACCCATCGGAATATCAATTCTCGCGAGCATCGTGATTCCGACGCAGAGCTGAAAGAGAAAGAGAGAGATTAATTTACATTCAATCGAGTAAAAAGGCTATACGATATGGCGCGCTGAAATTTTTTAAATTCAGTTCCGTGAGATCGAGTTATGCTTGTTTTGAAAACAAATATTTTTATAAAAATGCATAATATAGAGGTTTCGCCGACAAGATATAACTTGAGTAGGGTGTAATACATGGCCGTGCAGCCTATAATTCCCATATGTATTACACTTAATGTGAAGAGATTTTGATAAGTCGCTCGCTAAAGTTATGTGAGAAACGCATTATTACGAAACGTCTGCGCCGTGGTGTATGTAAGGCGCGGTATTCCGAACCCGCTTTATCTGCACCGAGATCAGATAACAAACACGATGCACGCAGCTTTTTATGATGTTTATATTAACACATTTTAAGGCGGAAAGTTCTGTTAATTCTTTCGTTTATCGCTTACGTAAAAACGCATTTTTAAGTTATAATATCAACACACCCTTTCCCCTAAAAAATCGTTCCTTATATCATACTATTAAACAAAAAAATTTTAAAATACCTTCTTTCCACATTTCTTTTCGCACCCTATAATTTAAAAAAATTCCAAAAGTTTTCAAATTGAAATAATAACTGACTTCGCACTATCCTCGCACTCCACAGAGAAAAATCCGCTGCGCACATTGCCTCTCTCTCCTCCATTCAAGACCTCCAGAGCCGTATAACGAGACGACCGCCGCCGCTGCCGCAGACTACCGACCGTACGGCCCGTCGCATTGTAGTAAACCCTCCGCTACCGCAACGAGCGAACCGAGAGAGAAAAGAGCCGGGGGAGAAGAAAAACGTGCTAATAACGAGGCCGTCGCTTTTGGGCAGAGAGAGAGAGAGAGAGACACACATAGAGAGACTCCAGTCTCGACGGCTGGAGTGAAAACCCGATAAATCGATCACGACGCGTCTTGCGAGTCTCGCAAGAGAGAGAGAGAGGGAGTAGGTATATACATACACCCGCGTCCCCCTCTCCGTCGTTATTGCCCCTAACGCCGCGGGTAATTGGGGACATTAATATTAAAGATCCCCGCGACGATAACCAGAGCAGTAGCAGCAGCAGGTGGGTGTATGTTTGTACGCGAGGCTATTTGGGTTTTGTTCTAGACGTGCGAGCGACTCTACTCGACCGCCTATTTGCATTTTCCTCTTAATTGAAGGATTCCGAACGATCTCCTCGTGTACGTATATGTATGTGGGAGGTATTGCGCGAGGTGTTGGGTGAAGGAAACAGTGAGTGCGTGTAGCGCACGCGGTGTAAGCATATTAGCGTGTTTGAGCGCTCGCGAGAGGAGCGTTTTCTTGCGTTGTATATATAACGAAGGAGCAGCGGTGCAACGATATATACGGTCTTGTCTTTGCATAACTGTACTTGCTGGTATCTTGTGTGCATGGTTAGTTAGTTCTTGGGGTTCGAGGGAGTAGAGCGGTTTAAAGAGATGTGAGAGAGGAATTTTTAAGGTATTTCTTTTTATGTAACAGATATGGGATGAGTCAGGTGATGGAATGCGATATTTTAGGGATTTATTACGGTGATTTGGGAGCGAGTGGCAAAATTACTACGTGTGAATTTTTCCATAGTTCTATAGGACTAATTGGAGAATAGAAATTAGTCGTGGAACAAGGTATAGAAATGGATAAGTTGGGCAATTTTCAATTATTTAATGAGCCTTTATAATACTGAAAGTTGACATAAGGCAACAATGACACAATTAAATTATTTTGACATGTGAGATTTTCATTTGTAACGAAATTTTAAACTGAAAAGCCTGGTTGCCAACAGAAAATAACTTTGTATACCTGTTAGTCATTATCAACAAGGTGACACATTATAATTTCTCTACTTCCAGTCAACCAAAATATGAAGCAACCAGTCAACGCATTTCCACAGGCACGCGTTAATCGCTCGCGTTATATTCAAGCGATTAGACCCCATCATCCGCAAATTAACCAAAAATTTCCTATACCCTTCGCATGACCCATCAATCTTCACTAACTGAACCGCAGGTCACTCTCCTAATATGTATACCACACTCGGCATTCCTCACCAAATCAAAATTAGAGCAATTAAAACCTCCTCCTAGCCATCTAAATTCCAAAAAGCCCTCATCCGCCATTCCAACAATTTCTTCGGCTCTCTCTCTCTCTCTCGCGAGACTCTCCAGCACCGTTAATCGCCTCCGTCGGCCGATTAGAATGGTATATATAAGCGCTGAAAGAGACAACTCTCTCTCTCTCTCCAGCTAGCTAGCTGCTGGCGGTCTGATAAATGATAACGAGTGCCCGGGCGATCGAGGCAATTTTTCGCTCCGATGCGTGCGCGCGCGTTCCTTCCTTCTCTCTTTTTTTTCTACCAGTCCTGTGGGTCGATCGATCGCCCATTTTAGTGGGCAGAGAAGAGAGAGAAAGAGTCCTAACGAGTTCTTAACGAGCCGGGGCGCGCAATTAAGTCCGATTCGCGGGGACGCCGTGTGGATCTTTCTTTCTTCCTGTCTCTGTGTGGTGAATTTTTTCGGTTATGACGGTGGAATTTTCTCCAAGAGGAATGTCGCGCGAAATGCAGCTGCCGAGCGGACGGTAGAATGTTTTAAATTGCATTTTATGGGCGTAAGTGCATCTGTGCATTAGAGGGATATTGTCCTGAATTTATGATTCGTTTCATCATAGACTGAACTTCGTGAGTATAAAAAAAAGATGAAGGTTTTGGCAAATTAACGAGACTTCATTGACGTGCTTCAACATTAATATATATAATTTCCGGTCATTTGTAACTCGTTTTCAGAAGAAAAGAAAAAAGCCCAACTCCGCGCAGACACCCGCACACTTTTTTTCTATCATATCCCCGTTAAATTTACAACGGCCATTACTTTGCTTTTCAGTCGCACACACACACGTATGTACGCACGCAGACACTTGCACACAACTGAGAAGGATAAATCAGCGGCGGGCAAAAAGCGCCAGCGGCACACACCAGTTCATATAACTTCTCTGCACAATAGCTGATAAGAGACATTCGGCTCTCGAGGTCGCCGGCCGCTGCTGCAGTGGTGCAGATTTCAATTAACAGCTAGGGCCAGCGAAATTTGGTCACGGAATTGCAGTTCTATCTTGTCCTTTCGCTTCCTGGCAGTAGGAGGGAGAGAGAGAGAGAGTTGGAGGACGGACTTGGATTTACAGCGACGCGACGCGGGGCATGAGAGAGAGAGAATTGGGTCGAAAACGACGGGTTCGACCCCACGAAAATCATACGACGGCTGGCTGGCGTGCGCCTCGCATGTAAATCTTTGCTCAATTGACGCTCTCGCTAAAAATAAAATTTCAATCTGCGAACGATTGGATTTTATCAGCGAAGTTTGACGGAGGGAGAGAGAGCGAAAAAGATTAAAAGAGTTGTAAATACAGAGAGGGAGAAGAGAGTTGTTTCAGCGGTGGATATTTTCGTCCAGGCCTGCGGGAGAGGAGAGAGTAGTATCGTATTTGGGGTTAGGACGATTTCTAGGATGAATTGTTATTTTTGGTCTAGTTCGGACGATTTCTATTTTCACCTGAGTTTTGAGTTACTGTCAAATATTGGGATGAACTATTCATCAGTCGGAAACGATATTGAATTTTGTAAAAAAAAAACGTAGCTCAATAAGCAAAAAAAAAAATTCAATTTAAGTCTATAAATATTCGGTAGCTATATTCGTATTATCTTAAAAATCATTACAATTCAAATTTTCAAATGATTAATTCTATTGTCCCAATTCAAATCTAAAACAATTCACGCGATAAACAACACTGACTTCAAAATTCTACAATAACACTTTTTTCACTGCACGCAATCAACGGGGCTAGTTAACCTTATTACCGTAATCACGATCGCTCCTGTACCCCCATACCCTCATCCCACCTTCCTCTTTACATTATTCATCGCTGCTAATTCGCACCACCTAATTAACACTCTGCAGCAACGCGAAAATCAAACCCATATTAATCTTGGAAAACACTGTCTTTAGCTCTCAGCACACACATATCTCCCCCTTAGACATACCCACATATATGCGCATAGATAAAATCGTGGGATTCGTTCTCGCGCGGAGCATCGTTCCGTAGCCTGGCTGTATCCCGCTGCGCGCGCGGGAAGTTACGACGCCGTGACATCACATCCGGAATCAATTAGGCGCACTCGCGCGCTATGTGTAAGTAGGAAGCTAGGTCTCTGGGTTGCTAGGTGGCCCCGCGGAAGCGGCACTTGATGCCCTCCCGATACTGCGTTACGTAAAGTCGTAATGTAATGCTTCTTGTTGTTGGTTAAGTAGTGTGTGGTCGTGTCTGTGTGTATGCGGGTGGCCTTGCATGGAAGATGTGATTTTTGGTAATTGCTCGCGATTGTTGGACTGTCTGCATTGTGTAGAGAATGAAATGGTACGAATGTGTGTTGTGAATGGTTATGGCGGGGAAGGAAGGATTTTTATGTTGGTCACGCGTTCGCGCAGTTATGAATGGGAAAGAGTTAAATGCGATGGGACATTATGAATTGCGGATGATGGAAAATGCTGGGACACGCGGTGCTGACGCTATTCTTTTCATTGAATGAAATATTCCGCGCTCGCAGGCAGTAATTTTGCTCTTTTCATTTATTTTTCTGGACTCGGGATCACACACGATTATCAAAGTGAAATTCACAAATTTGGATATTATTGTTAGTGGGGTTATTCTCTGGGATAGTCTTGAGTGAAACGCAATGCATTTAGTTCCGTCAAATTTCATTTAGAAATCATAATTATTTGTTGTGCCATGCAAGTAGAGAATGTGACTAAAATATTAGAGTTGTAAGTGCCATTGCGTTTCGATGTATGGCAGTTAAATTACTCACATCAATTTTCTACCAAAATAATCGCAGCATGTGACTCTCACCTGAAACAGAAAATAAAAATTACGTCAATCAAAAGCTTTCAGTTTTAATAAACATATAAATTATTAGGGCTATTTAAACTTTCATATTTAAACAGTTGTTTTAAAATTTTTAAAAGCACTTCCTTTCAATTCGAACTTTCAAATTGCCCCATATACGATCTAAAATCGCCAAACCTTTTCAACCGCAGTCAAAGAACATCTCACTCAATCTTTTTACCCACATAGCCGCAACTTTTAACAAGACCATTCATTCGAAAAAACTGTGGCAGCAGGGAAATCTCTCTTAATCCGCGTTTATCTCTCAACAACCATTGGTGATTTTTTCCAAACGTCGTATATCTCACCGACTTTAAAACCCTTCGCATATGCATTTCATACATCCACATACACACAAACACACTTGTGTAGCATCGAGAAGGATCCCCGTCAACGCGCTCACTCGCGCGTTCACGCCGGAAATTACGAAATGGCGTTACTTTCCTGCCTTCCGGGCCCCCCGCCGCGTCTATTTCCGGGAATTAGCCGATCCCGCGACTCGATAAGAACACGTGCATACATGTGTACATACATACAACACCATGCGATACATATAACACAGAGAGCCTAAATGTGTACACCAGTGAAGCAAAGGAAGGGAAGAAAATCGCGAGAACGACGCTGGAACTTTGGACCAAACGCGTGCGGTTTTCTTAAAATAGAGCGCAGCTCTACACGCCGTCGGCTATTGTTTCGCGAAGCTCGTGCCAGCTGCAGCCGCAGCTGAAATTATACCGCTCGCGCTCGCGATGGCAGCTGCGAGGGAGTAGTAGTATAGCCGGGCGTAGAGAGGCCATTTCTGGCGCGGGAATTAACGTAGTTTGCGCGATTAAGGAGATCGCGAGGGAGGTAGGCAGGCACACGATGATGATAATTTAGCCCCTCCGTGTGATGTTTCTGTGATATCGCTCGCGGGTGATGGCTTAATGGGGCTCTCTGTAGGTATGGGTGTCTGTGTTATACTGCTGGAGGATTGGATTTTAGAAGGTTATGAGGTTGATTAAGTGTTTTCAGTGGTTATAGCTTGTTGCGATTGAGATTAATAGGATTTGAGGGAATATTGTTGAACTGAATTCTAATGCATTTTATTACTTGAAGAAATTTAAAGATAAGCTTAATATAAATAAAGTTTAATTTAACATTAGTTTTCGTGGCACAAAAAACTAGTCCAATTTTAAAAACTAGTCATTTATCCATTAGAAGCTGCAATTTAGTTTCGATTGCGATATTTGCCACTAAGCAAGGCAATTTTTTTAAACTACATTCGGACAAAAGAAAGCAAATTACATGGGCGCAGTGTATCCTGGCTGGTGCGACCACTCTCCTCGTCTCCCGTTCATCGATAGCTAAATGCGAAACTAATTAAAAGCAATGTACATTGGGGACAGCCAATCCCACAATAACCTATGTGCTCAATTGGAAGTCGAACTAAATTGAACATGTATCGGGCCAAAGGATATTAATTATTCAAGTTGGGTCGGTGTGCGAATTGGAAAAGAAACGAGCGCTATTTAATAGCTTGGCCATGTATTTTTGGCATGGCTATAGCCTATATAACTATAGTGCAACGAGCTAATTTAATTTCATCTCTCTCTCTCTCGCTCTCTATTTATTTTAAATTCAGGCAGCAATCCACGAAGATATAACCAGGATAAATGATTTATCTACTAATCAGAGATTCCGTCATCATAGCCCATGAAAAATGACTCTCTCGTCATCCCCCACTTTCAACCACCATTACCCCGACACACTATCATTCCTCAAAGAACCATTTCATAACCTGCATTGCCACGGTCGCGCACGCAAGTCACGGAAAACGTGACCAGCACGCACGATCAATACATACGGCAACCAAAGACGAAAAAAACTTACGCCCGCGGAAAAAAAAAAATAAAGCTTCCGCACCGAAAAGAAAAGCCCGGGGAGATGATAAGGCATAATAAGCTCACGCACGCAGCGTCGTCCAGTCTGTTTCCTATATAACGACTGCCGCACGGAAGTCCCGAGAATCTGCGTGCAGCGCGCCTAGCCGCGGTCGATATATGCACGCGCCGACGTACTAATGACCCGTGCGCGAGAGAGGGAGAGTAGAGAAGAAGCAAACCAGACGCGACGGCACCGCGCGCCGGTTTTTCCCTCAATTATAAATTGAATTACACGGCGCGGCTCTCGTAAAATGGCCCCCGCGTGTGCGTGCAGTGCTCGCGGGTATAGAACGAGCGCGCGCGACTTTGCAGCAGTCGAATCGATCCGAGGGAATAGGGAGGGGAGAGAGGCTGCGAAATTGGGGCTAGCTAGCATCATTTGCAAGTCGTAAGGATGGAGAGAGAAAGAGAAGAGAAGGTTCTTTTTGGATTCAGTTGGTATGGAGAAGTCTAATGATAAAATTCAATGGTAGAGGTGTTTTTTTTGGTAGAAAGAAAGAGTTGGTAATGTAAGGAACTGCTAAATTATATTAGATTTTAACAAATATTTATATTCCGAATTTTTTATTTCTGAAGATAGATATAGAGAGTTAATTTTATTCACCACAGTAATATTATATATTGCAAATTTTAGCTACTGAATGTAAAGCTCACGGTTTGACTTTGTAATACGAACTAAATGAAAAGTATAAAAAATTAAACCGCGCTTCGTTTTTCTCCATAAAATAACCACTTCGAGAGACGACTTCAAATTTAATTTATATAAAATATAATTTTTTACTGCGGCGCAGCGCGAGCTTTTACATAATAAATTTGTCCCCGGCATATAATATTTCGGAAAAAAACATCCTTTCCCTTTTAAACATTCAACGTAAAAGGCCTTTTACGCTCATGCCGCGCGTAAAATAAAATACACGGCAATATATAAAATGAAATTTTTATATTCCCACTCTCAAAATTGCTTTAGCGCACTTTTCTTAAAGGGCGCCAGAGCCTCTCCTCCTCATTTAAGCGCGACGTTAAATATATAATGGCAGAGAGAGAGTGAATTGTTCGCGACTGTCAGAAGAAATTTGTGCAGTCGATGGCTGGCTTGGCTGCATTTTTTTCCCCTCTTAAATGGACTATCGAGCGCCAGCAGCAGCGGCAGCGGCGGCGTATCGTGTGCCAACTTTAAAGTCCTCTTGAGTTCATTCATGCGCCGCCGCGGCGGTGGAAGAAGAGGGAAAAAAAAATTCATTGAAAATTATCACACACTCGAATCGAGTGACTCGATTATGCGAGAATATAAATCACCGACTACTTTTTTTTCCCCTCGTTTTTTTTTTTGTTAAATCAAAGAAAGTTTATAATTTATAAAGGTTTTTTGTTTAAATAATCTTTGGCGTGGCAGAGAATCCCGATGAAATGTATAATTGTATTAGAATATATTAAATAAAGATTTTAATAAAATTATCGATTAATATAAAATATACACTTGTGTATCGCGTATTTTCATTTCTAATAACGCAGGTTATTTACGCGACCAGCGCTTACGAAAAGCGCGACAAAATTCAATTTCCATTTAACTCCGCCGACACGAAATAAAAGAGAGCACGAGTCGACTCTTGTATATATTCCAACAAACGCGTTTAATCCCCAAAAAAGCGCTTCAGCCCCCGAACTTATTTAATCAGAGGCCGCTGCGGCGACCTCAAAATAGCCAAAGCCAACTCTCTCTTTCTCTCTCTCTCCACTCTGCCTTAAACCAAGATTATTAATAAAATAAAAGTTAAAGCCTCGGCTCTCCGCCGACGACGGAGAATCTAACGACGGCGAAACGAAGTCGGAAAACGCGCGCGACGGGTCAGGAGAGTAGGCGGCGTAGAGGGAGGGGGATGGGAGGAGAATCTCGAGTAGAATGAAAAGAGAGTAAGAGTGAGCGGGCGGGCGTCGAGGGAAGAGTAAACGAGGGCGCGGAAACGGAGAGACGACGCGGAGAGGGAAAAAAGCGAGACGCAAAACCCGAGTCGAGAGTAGTAGAGAGGGAGAGAGATGGAGCGAGACTGCAAAAGGGACAAGAGACTTTGCACATGGCCTTTGTTATGATAGAGAATAGTTAAATAAATATACCTGGGAGAAATGAAACGGTCTGTTTAGCTTGTGAATTGTGAATTTAATTAATAAAAATGCGGCCCGTCGCCGGCGGATAGAGAATTTTGAAGTGGGTTTGTTTTGGGTTAGCGGTGCGGGATTATTTTAGGTCATGTGTGTGGCGACAAAGTTTTCGAGTGCTAGATTAACGTCAGTAATAATTAAAACATCAAAGAACTACTTTCTTCCTTCGGTAGAATTATTGCAAAATTCCTCGACTTATTTCCTCAATTTTTCTTTTTTTTTCACGTCAATTTAAAAGTGTTCCAGGCAGTTTAACGCAGCTCCGCGGATTTCTCATTACCGCGTCAGCGTCGTCGCTGTGTCGGCGGTTCAAGAGACGTACACACCGACCTTTCATCCCTGCAAAAATTTCTCCGAACGACTCAATAAAGACGGGCAAATTGAATTATAACACGCTAGCGCGTGCGCGTACGCGTGTCCGCCGTTTTTCAAGGGTCTCTCTCCTTTAAAACCTATTTGCGTATGCGCGTATATATATATATAGAGCATCGACTCTATCTCTCTCTCTCTCCCACGTGTACACACACATTTCAGCTCCTCTCTCTCTCCCTCTCATTTTGGTCTGATATTTCAGCGGTCCACCGCAGAAGGATGGTCGAGGGCGAAGCGCGCAGGAAGGAGAATAAGCGACACAGAGAGAGAGAGAGAGAGAGCGAGCCAGCGGCGAGATGAATGAGTCATAAATGGGGACGAACTTGAAAAATGATGCCCTGAGATAGAGAGAAAGAAGGAGACGTAGTCAAATGCGACGGCTGGGGGAGAGTAGGGTAAAAAAATGTCGAAATTTTTCCTACGTAAGAAAGAAGAAGGGAAAAGGTAGGGGGGAGGGAATACGTCATCCCTGTAAAAATATGCAGAATCTCATCGGGGCAATTTTTCATCTACAAGAGATTCTTTATTACTTTCTGAGTAAACAATTTTTTGTCGGGCTCTCATAAAGGCAGAAAGAGCGTTATATATATATACATACGCTTTGCGCGAGCGAGCGAACGGACGTTTTATTCTTCTCGTGTTTTCCGCGAAGGGAAAAATCAATGCCGATATTAAATCGTAAAAGCATTGAAAACGAGATTTCCTAGTTTTATAATGGCGGGTTGTATAATATTTACGACGACGACGCCGCCGAGAGCGCGTCGATGTCCGCGTGCGTGCAGATGCGAAAAGTTTCTTTCTCGGCTTGATGGATAACTAGTGTACGCAGAAATTGAATCATCATTTATGCACGCGGCGAATATCGTAACAAAGAAAGAATTTACGACTATACAACGTATTTTCTCCGTTTCCCTGTATACATACATAGATATATATATGTTCCCTAACAAATATCCAGGAGGAGAGAAACCGAGACTCGCAATGAAGCAAATTTCCCTATTCAAACGTATCCTCCACGGCGTCCCTCTTGCGCTTCGCGTAGACACGACTCACTCGCGCTCCCCTAAATATCGCAGTTGCCATTGCAAACTCCGACAATTGCCTCAAAATTCAGGAACACCTCGTGTGCTGCCCGTGGCGAGCTACCCTCACCGTCCCATCCGCCTGTCTAAATAATAAACAAACGCGAATAATACAAGCCAATCTGGTATGGGGAGGAGTGCCTCAATGAAATTACCTTCTCTGCAAACTCCATCTGCTGCATATACAGGCGGGCTAAGAAACCGGAAGGATGCTAAATCATGTAAACCCGCGTGTTAAATCGTAAAGTCCGACACGGGCGTTACTGCTGCTGCTGCTGCTGCTTTAGCCACGACGAAGAAGGCCTTATATGCAGCTTGAACTCGACCCGCGCCCCGAGATGTCAAGTTGCGAGAGTTTACTCTCGGAGGGGAAGGCGCGGAGCTGGTGTACATGGTACTTATGTATATGAGACCTAAATTGTATGTCGCTCGCGAGAATTTGCGAGAGAGAGAGAGAGAGAGAGAGAGAGAGAGAGAGCCGAGAAGCTGTAAGCTGCTGCCGAGGTCGTAGATCAAATCGCGAGCGACGCTGGCGTTTAGTTTTTGGTAAATGGCCTGGTGAGAAGGTGGAATGGGGAATGATGGAAGGTTATTAATTGTTTTTTAATGCGCGCGATTGAAATTTGCTGAGGATGGCGACATTTTGGCGATGTTGAGGATGAATATAGCGATTTTAGGAAAATTAAAAGCGCTTTTATGGCATGAAACTGTTTTTTTTTAATTTTAATGAGAGTTGATTGAAAGTGGCAAAAGAGATTTTAAAATCATTAACAAAATAATAATTTGGAATAATTTTGACATGGTCTATAGATAAAATAGAGAAAAGGCAAAAACAACTCTTTTAAAAATAACATTTTACGCTAACAAGTTATACCGTTACGAGACCAACCGCATCATTTTAGATAAAGAAATTTACGCCCCGGCTATTTGATCTTCAATTAATAAAGTTTAATTGCACTATACGTATTGTTCTTTCCAGGTGATATAAAGGCGGTGCCGGGAAGCGGAGGATAGGAGCTCGTTCGGCAAAATGGCGCCATTCGTTCTAATAGCCGAGACCGCCGAGTGCCAAACCTAATAGTAGTAGTTTACCAGTGTTAATCAGGAGATCATTAGCTGCAGCCCAGGAGGTGATTCTATCTGGGGCAACGCTCACCGTGGGAATAATTTCATTTGCCTCCGATGAAAGCCCCCCGCACGCGTGAAAATAAATAATATGAATGGAAAATCTACGAGGCCTTTACAGTTACTATATGTACGCAGGAAGTGGTTTAATTTTTAGCTTCAATTTATTGCCGCATTTAATTCTTTCATTTGTTTTAGCGATAAAATGCGTGTTGCACTTGTACATCTGCATCTATAGACTGAGAAAAAGGTAGAGAAGATTTAGTCTTGAAGATTGAAGTGGAAATGGAAAGAAAAAGACAGCTGAAGTATAATCTATTAAAGATATAAA